>JAKCPB010000634.1:0-115677 GCA_021442155.1 Cymbidium sinense
TTTATTTAATAGTTTATGTTTTTTTAGTTTTTATTTTATTATATTTTATTTTAATGCTTAGTTTTTTATTTAGATTTATTTATTTATTTTTAGTTTAGTTTAGTTTTATTTATTTTATTTTAGTTTATTTTTAGGTTTAGGTTTTAGGTTTGTGGTCTGGGTTTGGGGGTTTGTGTTTAGGGTTTAGGTTTATTTTATTTTGGGTTTAGTTTGTGGGTTTAGGGTTTGGGGCTGCTGTTTGGGTTCAAGTTTTAGTTTAAGGTTTTGGGTTTTTGATTTTTTTTTAACAGAGAACAAATTTAGATTCAACATTTCTTCTTTTCGATTTCATCAACCAAGTAACAAACCAGGGAAGTGAGGTAATCAAATGACCTCCTTAGGGTTAGCTAAAGCCTCATATTCCTGGGATGTCTAGACTATATACCCATTACCATTCAATCTTATATAAATCAACACATGAATAGAGGAAAGAGAACCCAACATTCATACACTTAAGCTATAAGCACATGCATTTCTTATGTATTTATAACTAGCATCATAACACATATTATTATTCATTTATAAGCTTTTGAAAATACATTTGATTTAATAGTGATAATAGCTATGCATATATTAAATTAAGTGAACACATGCAAGCTTACATAAAGGAAATCCATTTTATTTTACTTGATTTTGAAAAGATGGATGCATGGATTCAAATGACATGCCAAATTTAACATGAGAAAGAGAATAATCAAATATAAGCATGTGATTCATTTAACCAAACTAGTTCTTAAGGACAATCAAATCAAATAAGATTATTTAAAGCAAACCAAATATTCTTTATTAATTAAGTTTTGGATTTGATTTAAAGAAGATAAGAGAAATCATCACTTGATGTTTTAAACCCATTCCCACATTAGTGATTTGATTTAATTTAAGTAAATGTAATTAAGTTGATTTTATGGGTTAATTAAGTTGAACCTTTAATTAGATGAATTAATTACCCTTACCTATGTCACCTTAAAGTAATTAATTTAATAATTATGAGCCAACATGGTATGCATGGAAAATAAACTTGCAATGATCCTATGAAATAAAAGTGGCCTAATGCAATTGGCTCATGATTAATTGTTAATTAGATTAAAGGACTTAATTAATTACTCTTATGGTTTTCCCACACATGTGGACTAACCATAATTTCATTAAACTCCTTTAGGCTATTAAACACCTAAAGATCTACCCCCCATGTGATTATGATTTCTTTGATTATGATTTAATTAATTAGTTAAATCTTAATTAATTTCATTTTAAAAAAGGGTGAAATGAACTAGGGAAAGGGGTCCCAAATTCAATTTTCCTAGTTCACTTACTATTGAACAATGATTAATAAATTTAATTAACCAAATTATTTCGCTAATGGGATTAATTAATCATTAATTAACTTTAGTTAAGGTTTAATTAGTCAATTTTTCCTATTTAAGTGAGCAATAAATCCCATGCAAAGCATGGGAGGTAGGTCATCCCATTAAATTAACCTACAAAATTTGAGATTAATTGCTCAAGTAATTAAGAGTAATTAAGCTAATAAAATTTGTAATTAAACTTAATTAAACCTTAATTACTTAGTTTAAATCATTTTAATTAATTCTCCTCTGAAATACCTTTAAAATGAGTATTTATTTGCATTTTTTATTTCTATGCTTTTTTTTTTTTAGAAGTTTCAGCCATTAAAAATGATTACTTAAGCCAAATCCTATTTGCTCCAAGTAGTGCACTAACGCAGCACGCTTTCCATGTGGCTTCATGGGATTGGCTACTTAAAACTTATCCGACTCAGCACCTACATGGTGGCGAGATGCACTTTCTCCCATCCATCCGAATTGATGGCTACAATTAATCCCATAGCTTCATAGGATTTCGATGTAGTGATGAAATCATGATTGTCCATTTTGATCACATGGAATAAAGGTGTGATCTAACATCACGAGTGAGGGAGAATGGAGTCCGCCATTGCTCACTTGATCTGAACTTACCCAAGCTCGAATCAACTCCAAATGGATCCCACACCTTCATGACATTGATCGAAGGGGATCCAACATCAAGATCACATGAGATGCAAGTTTTCTTCCAAAAGCTCCAACCCATTTTTGCCTAAGGATTAGTTTTGGAAGCATACCTTGAGCTCAAGACCGGTGGCTCGAACAATTGAGGAAGCTTCATCTAGTGGAGATGAAGCCTTGAGTAGAATTGGATCAATTCCTTGATGTTCACTGAATTGATGATTTGGAGCTCTAATCAAGTCCCACCTCTGTTTAGGAAGCTTGGGAGATGATTCTTCTTGATCGACGAGGCCTGCAAAAGTTAATTTAAGTTTGATGGAGAAATGAAAGTTAGGTCAAAAATGGGAGTGTTCTATTCTAATGACCAACGGGAATGGCATTTTTTGATCGAGGAACGAGCTTACGAGCTTAGGGAATGGCTCTAGCAGCTCATCTTGGATAGCTAGGGCATTGAGTAATTATTTTTGTTTGTGTTTGAGTGGAAACAAGGTGGTGTGTATTCCCCCATTCATCTTGATTGGACGTTGGGATCAGGTTTGGCATCTAGTGGCTGTCCGGCCATCTCAGGGAGTCATGGGTGGAGGGAGGAGTTTCCTCTTGGTTGGTTGAAGGTGTGAGGTGGCTGCCAAGGAGGAATCATGGGTGTCTTATGGGTTTCAAATGCTCTAATGGGGTGAGGTGATTTCACCTCCCATGGGTCATACAACCAACCACCCACCTAAGCAGTGTCCTAGTAGTGGACCATTGGGGAGAGTACCAAGTGGCTAAGAAATGGAAATAACTGCTTACATGGGTCATTTGTCTCATGTGATGGCATTGACCCAAGGGTAGAATGATCATTTGGCATTGGATTTGATTTGGGTAGATTTGAAATGAGCCAAAAGTGGGTTAGCTTAAATTTCAAGTCAATTGGAGTTGATTTGGTTAAGTTTGGCTCAATTTGACTCATTTAGATCAAATTGGGTTAGGGTCAAGTTGACCAATTGGTCAAATTAGGTCAAACCAAGGGTTGGTCAAGTTCATATGATCATTTGGGATGTTTTGGTTCAATTGGTTTGGTTTAGTTTGGCTTAGTTTTGATTTTGCTCATTTGAATTCATTTGGGTCAAATGGTTAAGTTGACCAATTTGACCAAATTGGCCAAATTGGAGGGTTGGGTGTTGGTTTGGGTTTAGTTGACCAATTGAAGATGATTGTAGGCTTTGGTTTTAATTTGGAATTGGTTTTGATTTAGGCCAACTTGAACTTTTAGGTCAATTTGGGCTAAGTAGGTCAATTGGGTCCCATCATGGCTTTGGTCAAGTTCAATAATCAATTTGGAATGAACTTGAGATATTGGTTGCAATCAATTTGGTTTATATTTTAATTTGACCCAATTTGGTCTTTTAGGTCAATTTGGGTCAACTTGGGTCAAGAGGGCCAGTTGGGTTTGGTTTGACTCAATTGAAGGTCAAGTCATATTCAAATATTGATTTTGATTTGGTACGATTCATTAGTTTCAAGAGATTTGGCTCAGGATGCAATTTGGCTAGTTTGGGTTCATTTGGGTAAAGGGGTTGACTTGGTCAAATGACCAAGTTGACTTAGTTTGACCCAATTTTTGACAATTGATCAACCTAGGGTGATCAACAATCATGATGGGAGGTTTGATGGGGTTGGTTCAGTCCAATTAGGTAGGATTAGAACTTAGTCAGATCAAATTGGCCACTTTGGGTCAAGTGGACCAATTGGGTTTAGTTGGCTCTATTTGGGTTGAGTTTGATTTAGTTGAGTTTATATATGGATTTAGGATTGATATATAAATTCAATTGAAAATTGGGTTGGGTTCAAATGGGTTTTGGTTCATTTGAACATTTCAAGTCGAAAGGGTTAAGTTTGGTTTGACTTGGGTTGATTTTGGTTTGGCTTTGATGATTGTAGATTTCATTTATATTTGTGAATATGATTGAAGGTATGATTGTTTCATGAGAAAATCAATTAATTTTGGTTTTGTAATGAAGAAATTTGGCTAAGTCCATGGAGTTGGGTCATGTGGCTTAGGTTTGGATTTTCATTTGGTTTGATTTAGTTTTAATGATTTAAATGTATATTTCATTTAAATTTTGAAGATGATTGAAAATATGATTAATTTGTGAGAAAATTAGTTGAGTTTGACTTAATTTGGATTAAGATTTGGCTAAGTCCATGGATAGGTCATATGGCTTGGAAGGTTTTGATTTAATTTGATTTAGTTTTGATTATTTGAATGTAGATTTCATATTTAAGAAGATGATCAAAGATATAAATTTATTATGAGAAAATCAATTGATTTTAGATTGATTTGGATTAAGATTTGGCTAAGTCCATGGGATAGTCATATGGCTTAAGAAGGTTTCAAGTTTGATTTGATCATGGGCTTCAATCATTTGGTTTTGGAATTTTTGGATTTGGATTTGAATTTGATGTTTGAATTGAACTTGAGGTTAGGTTTGAGAAGGAGAACATGGATTTGATTTGGGTTGTGTGGATTATCCTAATCCTAAGGCATAACCTAATCCTATGCTTAACCCTTTTAAGTCTTTAGGCTTAAGTTAAATGTTTACCTAATTGTTGGAAGTATCTTATGACTAGGTAAGTCTTAGTTCCTAGAAGATTGCTAAGTATAAGATGGGTAGATTGAATTGACACTCCAAATGTGATGTCAACAGGCCTTAGGCTCCATAGTGTTGCCCTTGGAGATAGATGATTGGAAGATCGAAGCCAAGTTTCACATTATAGACTCGAATACATCTTTCAACGCTTTGCTCGGGAGACCATGGATACATGAGAACAACATAGTTCCATCCTCTCTACATGTATGAAGTTTGTGAGAGGTGGGATTGTTCATGTCAAAGGAGATCTCAAGTCATTTACAGTTTGAGGTGATATATGAGATGCTACCTCCATCAAAATCAACAAGTCTATTCTCAAACTTGGCCAAAGTTTAAAAATAAAAAAAAAAAAAAAGAAAGAAAGAGAAAAGAAAAGAAAAGAAAAGAAAAAATGAAAAAGAAGATAAAAGGGAGGCTTGGAGGAGGAAGTGGAGCATTAGATTCCACCCATAGTTCATTACTCCATTCAACATATGGGTAGGATGACCTAACCTCCACCAGTAGAGAAGAAGTTGAGGTAGCCTGTGGGTGAAAAACCTCTTATTGGCCACCCAATAGAAGATATATCCGAACCAAGAGTAGACCGCTATCCTTATAAACTTAGAATCTAGTTCATAGGATGAGTCTTATATGGTTAACACTACTCTTCTCAAGAGTAGATTCCCTTGAGGTGACACTTAAGCTGAGACATGAAGACTGGCTCTAAAGCAAAGCATAAGTGTATCAAGTCTATATGTGAAATAGTTAGGCATTAGTTGGGAACCTTAGCTCTAACCCCACTTTCCTCTCAAAAAAGTGAGGGTTTGGTAGTAAGAAGCCCCTAAGTCATCCACAGTGTGAAGACTCGAGGTTCTTTTGGAGCATCATCCTCAAGTCAAGTAGTTGATGTAGAACTTGAGGATGATTCATATAAAGATTTAATAGAATTACCTTTTGATTGGTACTTGCCTTGTGTTCATAATTTAGCAAAGAAAGGGTTAATACTACATACTTAGTCAAAGCACAAGTCGACTACTTGAAAGAATATAGAAGAACAAATGCAAAATCTCTCAATCAAGATCAACTAGATTGTATAGGTCCAATAACGCGATGACGCTTAGTCATCACCAATCACTTGGAATTGATAGGTTCTTTTCAAATCATATTAACTCATTAAGAGTGCTTAGAAACTTCATGATCCAAGATGATTTTGAAGTCAAAGATGCACCACTAGAGTTTCAAGAAGAGATCAAGCCAACCAACGATGAGGTCAAGAAAATTAACATAGAAACTAAAGAAGATCCACGCCCGACATAAATCAATTCTTTATTGAATGAAATTAAAACCAATGACTTAGTTAGGGACCGAAGTTTAAGGACTGCTTTGCATGGATTAATGAAGAGATGTCTGGATTGGCTCTAACGTAGTAGTCCATAAACTAGCAATAGAGCCTACTACTAACCATATCAAGCAAGCTCCTAGATGCAATTATAGAACAATAGTCATTTATGAAGTCAAAAATTGAGGCTTCATGTCATTTAAGAAGAAAACACCTACCCGGTTAGCCAAAGATCATCCAGTTAAGAAAAAGAATGGCCAAATTCACATATGCTTCAATTTTAGGGATTTAAATAAGGCATGTCCAAAAGATGAATTACTACCAATCTGTCGGTGGACATTGCTCATCTCATGCTTTCATGGATGGCTCATCTAGATTTAACCAAATAAAGATGGCCTCAAGATGAAAGAAACACCGCTTTTAGAACCCGATGAATTATTATAAGGTCATGCCTTTCCTTAAAATGTTGGTGCTACATACCAGCGGGCTATGACTCAAATCTTTGATGAACTCATTCATCATCTAGTCCAGTGCTATGTCGATGATCTCGTGGTCAAAAGTACAAAAAAGGAAGGCCATCTCTTTGACTTGAGAGTAGTTTTCAAACAGTTAAGACAATTTAACCTCAAAATGAACCTCCTGAAGTGTGTATTTATAGTTTTCAATGAAATTCCTTGGGTTTGTTATCCAAGACTAGGGAATCAACGATTCAAGAAGATCAAGGTGATATTAGAAATGCTACCCCTAAAAGTTTAACTCAACTCGATCATTCCAAGGGAAGTTGGTATCTAGGATGCTTTATATCCAACCTATCGAAGATATTATCAATTCTGACTTGTCAAAAGGATGCCAAGTTCAAGTGGGTAGCATTTCTTCGAAGACATCAAGCATGCCTAATGATGCCTCTAGTTCTAGCATCCCCTACCTCATGCAAGCCACTCATTCTTTACACTGCTATGCTAGATGACTCCCTTGGTGCTTTGTTATCCCAAGCCAATGACGAAGGGAAGGAAAATGCACTCTACTACCTCCATCATCTAATCCATCGAGGTTAATTATCCACCCATTGAGAAGCATTGCCTATCTTTAATCTTTGCATCCCAAAAGCTACAACACTACATGCTTTCTCATAGGTGAACTTAATCGGATCAATCCACTACAATATCTCATGACATGACTATCCGATGGTTAGCTGATGGTCCATAATCCTCCTAGTTTGACATTTCTTCATACCCTCGATGTGGTGAAATGATAGTGGATTTCTTAGCAACACACGACTTCCGACTCTCCGCTTAGTGATGATCTCCGATGAACAAGTCATGAACTTAGGGATACTAACATTTACCATTGGGAGATGTACTTTGATGGTGCGCTTTCCTCAAAGAGGAGAAGAATCATAATCTACTATTCCAAGAAAGGTGGGGTTGGAATAATTCTCTTAACTGTAATGTAATGATGAGATTCTCATATCATCAGCCCTTGCACCAACAATGAAGCTAAATATGAGGCTCATTACATGAGTTAGCCATTACAAGCATCCGTAACATCAACATCTTGTGGATTCTGCTAGTTATCAACCAAATTGTTGGTTCCTATAAGTTATAAAGCTCAAGCTCCATCACTACCATAAGTACACCATGGAGTTGTTGGCCCAAATCACGAGGTTACCATTTATAAGATTCTTAAGGAGAGAATGACATAGCAGATGCTTTAAGCCAAGCCAAGGAGTTGACATGTCCGAGGATGAGTCCATATCCATAAAGGTCCAAAATAGACAAGTCTTATCCCTTAATATTGAACTCTCAAAAAGTACTCTTGAAGGGGAGGTTTCCATTGCCAAGAAGGATGAGGAGTTAGTTTAGAGGCAACCATTCATGGATTACCTAAATAAAGGTAAACTACCTCAAGAGAACTCCCAAGCCCATTAGATGAAGTAGATAGAACTTTCCTATGCTCTTGTGGATGGTGTCTTTGACGTCTTCAATCATATGTGGTTACATGTTAGACAAGTACAAGCTCATAAGATCTTGACCAAGGTACAGCAAACCAATGGTCCAAGATGAAACAAGATCAAGATACTGGATAATACCGCCATTAATGATCAAAGATTGCATGGATATGGCTAGATGATGCCACCAATGTCAAATACCGGTGTCCACAAACTACCCAACATTCTTCCCTACATTGGCCTCAAGGCCATTCAGTGTTGGGGTAGATATAGTGGGTCCGATTGATCCTCCTTCTAAGGGTCATCGTGTTCATCTACTACCACTACTTTTCCAAATGGGCAAGGAGATTCAGAAAGGTCACAACTCAACATGTGCTCCTTATTTAATAACCATATAATATAGGGTGAGTGCCTCATAAATTATATGATAATGGTACCGCATTCAAGAGCATCGAGATCGCAATTTTGCTGAGACAAGATAGATTGGAGATATTCTACAATCAACTACCCGAGGGTAAAGGGCTTAGCAGAAGCCTTCAACAAAACTCTCATCTGAATACTAAAGAAGACACATGACAATAACAAGCGATAGTGGTGTTATTAGATAGTTGAAGCCTTGTGGGCCTACCACACCACATATAGATCTCCAACTTAGTCTACTCCTTTCTTCTTAGTGTATGGGTCTAAAGCCATTCTACCATTAGAATTCTAACTCCCATCACCGAGGATAGCTGGGGTAGCAAGATAAAAATAAAGGAGAACACCAAGTTCATTAGAAGAGCTTGAAGGTTTGAGGAGAGATGCATGGCATGCCCAAACCTCAAGTTATACAAAGCTAAAATGATTCAAGCTCATACAACAAGTCTCATCCTAGAGCTTTTCAAGTAGAGAGCTTATTTTAGTTCCAAAGAGAGATTATTGCTGTCATAATATGGGAGGCAAGTTTAAACCCACTTTGAAGGCCCTTTTTCCATAAAGAAGGCCTACCAAGGAGGATCTTATCACTTATTAATCATGAGAAGCCAAATCTTCCAATCAATGGGCTCTACTTAAAGAAATATTATAAATCATATTTAAAAATAATTATCATCAATGAAAATTCCATTTCAAATTCAATCTCTTCCATGTTGAAAGTATTCTTGTCCGCCATGATGTGTTTGGGTAGGTGTAAGGAACTCAGTGGCATCATATCCTTCATTGACACAAACACAACAAACTACAAAAAATATATAAAACAAAAACACATATCTTTGTCTCGGGCAACTGAGATAACACCCAGTGGCACTCACCGAAACTATTCTAGGTGGGCTTACATGCTACCTTGCTAGTGTTACCCTAGTGGTCTTCTTGGTTTGGAGGATGTACCGCTACACTTTACTTCCTTGGCCATTTGACACATGAGCTTGTTAGTTTAGTAGGCCTATGCTAGGTAAGCTACCTCATGGCTTTGTTTAAGAGGATGTGAGTCTATTACACTTTCTTCTTGGATTAGCCTTCATGCATTGAGGGTCAAGTATGAGGTTTAGGATAACTCCCTAGTGGCTCCCCTCCCTCTACTTCAAGTCTGGGTCAATCCTTCTTCTGGCTCCTCGCTTTAGTAGTCACTCTAGGTATAGCATGTCTCAATGACTATCCTGATGATACGCTTAAAAAGTTGTAAGCCACACACTTTCTTTCTGTTGATTGCACACCCATCACCTTAGGTTGGTTGGTTCTCACTATGTTGATGGATACACCACTGTCGATGGATACACCTTAGGTTGGTTGGTTCTCCCACCTTAGATACACCACTCATGATAGATGTAAGTCCGCTACACTATCTCCTTGAGTTGGCCACACCCTATAGGTTTACTTTTCTACAAGGATAATGCCTCGCACTCCCCCTATGGGCACTATATTTGGATCACATCCTATGCCCCATTTAGATAGATCTGGTTACTATCAAATTAGACAGTTCCCATTTCCTAGTAACCACCCCTATGGTTGGAGAATCCATCCTATGGATGTAGATTCTACATTGGTCCAAGAACTGAGATAGGTCAAGGCCATACTATTCTTAGTGTGGTCCCTTGCACACCAATAGTGTTCATGCAAACAAATAAATAAAATATATATTCACTTGTGGATTAAGAGGACACCCCTAGCAGTACCATTTCCCAAGCAAGTATCCTATCTTTAGGCAGAAAACCCCTTATAGAATCGCTGACTACTTGAGTTGATATAAGTCCCAAATTCACTCAAGAGTCATGTAAGTTGAGTTTGATTATTGTGCTACCAATGGTCACCCAGCTATTCCTACTTTAGAAGATGTAAGTCTACTACCTTCTTCGTAGGACAGTCATTGCACACCGAAAGGCAACCCCAGGTTAGCTAGCTCTACCCCATGGCTAGACTATCCCTTTGGATTTGTAAATCGAGATAGACAAGTCCGATATAGCCCTTCTCAATGGGTCCATGAACACACTCCATAAATTAAATCCATCAAATTTAACTGAGCTCACATCCCTAGTGGATATGCCCTCAATTCAAAATAAAAAAAACCAAACAAATCATATCAAATCACATGACATTAAGATAAAATTAATCCTAACTACTTTTGAGTTGGCATAAGTTCCCAGCGGCATTCACTCAGTAGTCGCCTTAGGTCAGGTTTGATTTGTTGTGCATCCAACAGGTATCCTAGTGGTTGTTCCTCACTTTGGAAGATGTAAGTATGCTACACCTTCTTCCTAGCACACAGCATTGCACACCAAAAGGCAACCCCTTAGGTTGGGCTTTCTACCTCGCAGATAGCTATCCCTTTGGATTTGTAAACTGAGGTAGTCAAGGATATAACCCCTTCTGGGTCCATCGCATTGATAGGGTCCATACATTAACTTAGATTAAATTAAACCAATCTAATTTTCCTGAAATCACACCCTTCTCCCTAGTGGAGCCCCAAATCATATAAAATAAGTCAAGCAAACAAATCAAATTCAAAACCAACCTCCCTAATGGAGCCAAATTAAACCAACTCCCCCTATAGAGTCTAAATCAAAGAAATCCAACCAAACTCTTATCCTCAGTGGATACATCCCCAAACAAATCTATGAATTCAATCTCAAGTCCCAATCCTCAATGGATAGCCTGAACTTGCTTCCCTAGTGGAAGATCATATACTTGATCCCCAGCGGACTTGAGGCTATATCTCTAGTAGATATGCCTCCACATCATTAAAAAGAAAACAAATTAAAGTTGATTCATCTTAATCCTTGGTGGATTATTGATTCTTATCCCCAATGGATCTTCTTTCCACAAATCATATAATCAAATCAAATTCAAACCTTATCCAGATCTTCTTCTATGCCCTCGACATGAGCCCTCACATGTCATGTACAATGCATGTGTGATCCCTAAGGTTTATGGTTCTTGTGGTTTAGGGTTTAATTTAGGGTTTGTGGTTTATGCTTTTAGGTTGTGGTAGGGTTTAGGGGTTAGGGGTTAGGGAGTTTTGGTTAGTTTTAGGGTTTTAGGTGGTTCTTTAGGGTTTGGAGTGTATGTTTAGGGTTGAGGGTTTAGGGTTTAGGTTGTGTTTGATAGGTTTTTGATAGTAGGGTTTAGTATAGGTTTAGAGGTAGGGTCAGATACAAGTTTAGGGGTGTGGTAGTTATTTTACATTTAGATTTAGGGTTTTTAAATTAAGCAAACCAGTAGTTTGTATTTAGTTTATTTTTATTTTATTTATTTTATTTTAGTTTATTTTATTTTATTTATTTTATTTTTATTTTATTTAGTTTATTTTATTTATTTTATTTTATTTGTTTTAGTTTTTTTATTTTAGTTTATTTTAGGTTTAGGTTTAGGTTTATGCTTATTTTATTAGTTTTATTTTTATTTTATTTAAGGTTTAGGTTTTATTCTTTTAGGTTTTAGGTTTTATTTTCTTTTTATGTTTAGGTTTAGCTTTTATTTTAGGTTTATTTTAGGTTTAATTTTTAATTTAGGTTTATTTTTTTATTTTATTTTATTTTAGTTTAGGGTTTTAGGTTTAGTTTATTTTGTTTAGTTTAGGTTTTTTTATTTTAGTTTATTTTATTTTTAGTTTTAGTTTATTTTATTTTATTATTTTATTATATTTTTTTAGGGTTTAGGTTTTATTTTATTATTTATATTTAGTTTATTTTAGGTTTAGGTTTTATTTTTTTTTTTTGTTTATTTTATTTTCATTTTATTTTATTTATTTTATATTTTATTTATTCAATTAATTTAATTTAGTTTAGTTTATTATTTTATTTTATTAGTTTAGTTTTATTATTTTATTTTATTTCTTTATTTTTAGGTTTTAGGTTTATTTAGGTTTAGTTTTTTATTTTATTTTTTTATTAGTTAGATTAGGTTTATTTATTTTATTTTTTAGGTATTAAGTTTAGGTTTAGTTTCAAGTTTGTGGTAGGTTGTGGTTTGGGGGTTGTGGTTTAGGTAGCATAGTTTTGGGTTTAAGGTAGGGCTTGGTGGTTTAGGCCTAGTTTAGGGTTTTAGGGTTTGTGGGTTTAAGGTTGAGGTTGTTTTAGGTTATCAGTAGTTTGTGGGATTAGGGTTTAGGGTTAGTTGAGGTTTAGGGTTTGGTTTTATTATTATTTTTAATTATGCAAACCATTAGTTTATTTAGTTAATTTTATTTTATTTTATTATTTTATTTAGGTTTATTTTTATTTATTTAGTAGTTTATTTATTTTATTTATTTATTTTAATTTAGATTTTTATTTTAGTTTATTTTAGGTTTAGGTTTAGGTTTTGATTTATTATTTTTTTTTTATTTTTAGGTTTAGGTTTATTTTTATTTTTTTTTAGTTTAGGTTTTATTTTATTTTTAGGTTTAGGTTTAAGTTTATTTTATTTTATTTTTAGTTTAGGTTTAGGTTTATTTTAGTTTATTTTATTTTATTTAGGTTTAGTTTTAATTTATTTTGGTTTTTATTTTATTTATTTTGGTTTGGTTTTTATTTTATTTAGGTTTAGGTTTATTTTATTTTTATTTTAGGTTTAGGTTTTATTTTTTATTTATTTTTTAGGTTTTATTCTAGGTTTATTTTTGGTTTAGTTTTATTTATTTTTTTATTTTAGGTTTATTTTATTTTAATTTAGGTTCAATTTTTATTTTTAGTTAAGTTTAGGTTTTTATTTATTTTATTTTATTTTAGTTTTTATTTTTTATTTTATTTTATTTTTAGGTTTTGGTTTAGGTTTTTATTTTATATTATTTTATTTAGTTTAAGTTTATTTATTTATTTTATTTTTAGGTTTTATTTAGTTTAGTTTAGTTTTTAGTTTGTGGTTTGGGTTAGGGTTTAGGTTTGGTTTAGTTTAGGGTTTAGGGTTTAGGGTTTAGGGTTTATGTTTTAGGGTTTAGGGTTTTAGGGTTTAGGTTTTAGGTTTAGGGTTCAAGTTTTAGTTTAGGGTTTAGGGTTTTTGGTTTTTTTTTTAACACAGAACAAATTCATATTCAATATTTCTTCTTTTTGATTTCATCAACCAATTAACACACCAAGTTTTCTAAGACACAAGAGACATATAGATCATAAATGATCATGCATAGAACAAATCAAAACCTTAGTTAACTAGAATCTCTACTATAAAGACACATTCCAGCGGACGGATTGGTCATTCTTCAGTTTCAATCCCCATTAAAACCACCCCGTCCTCCAGAGTAGCAAGATCCACCATCATATCCCCGATCTCTCCCTCCGCCACCACCATGACTATAACCTTCGTGGCTCTGCTCACCTCCATAACCACCACAGCTCCAACCACCACCTCCATATCCACCAACACCTCCAGATCCCCCACCACCACCACAATAGCCCACCTCACTTGGCCTCCACCACTGATCTAGCGGCTGATAGTGATATTCTGCCATGTTTACCCATTTTAGGTTTAGGTTAGTTTAGGTTTGTTAGTTTTTAGGTTTAGGTTTATTTTTAATTTATTGGGTACTTTAGGTTAGTTGTTTTGGGAGGGGTTTAGGGTTTGGGGTGTAGGTGTAGTTTAGGGTTTAGGTTTTTTTAGGGTTTATTTGTGGTTTAGTTTATTTATTTATTTAGGTTTTATTTTATTTAGTAATTAAGATTTTTTATTTTATTTTTTATTTTAGGTTAGGTTTTTTTTTATTAAGTTTAAATTATATTTTTAGTTTATTTAGTTTATTATTTATTTTTTATTTTAGTTTATTTATTTTTTTATTTTATTTAGTTTAGTTTATTTATTTTAGGTTTATTTTTTTATTTATTTTATTTTATTTTTTATTTTAGTTTAGGTTTATTTTTAGTTTAGATTTTATTTTATTTTATTTTTTTTTATAGGTTTAGGTTTTTATTTTATTTTTAGGTTTAGTTTTATTTTTTTATTTTATTTATTTTAGGTTTTATTTTTTTTAGTTTAGTTTTAGGTTTATTTTAGTTTATTTTTATTTTTATTTAGTTTATATTTTTTTTTTTTTTAGGTTTTTTTATTTTATTTAGGTTTTTATTTTATTTTATTTTATTTAGGTTTTTTTTTAGTTAGGTTTTTTTATTTATATTTTTTATTTTACGTTTAGTTTTTATTATATTTAAGTTTTTTATTCTTAGGTTTATTTTATTTTATTTACGTTAGGTTTTTATTTATTTTATTTTAGTTTAGTTTTTTATTTTATTTTTAGGTTTAGGTTTAGGTTTAGGTTTAGGTTTTAGTTTAGGTTTTAGTTTTATTTTATTTTATTTTTTATTTTTATTAGGTTTAGGTTTGTTTATTTATTTTATTTTTAGGTTAAATTTAGTTTAGGTTTAGGTTTTAGGTTTTTACTATTTAGGGTTCAAGGTTTAGTGTTTTGGGTTTAGGGTTTGGGGTTTACAGTTTAGGGTTTAGGGTTGTAGATTTTATGTATTAGGGTTTAGGGTTGTAGATTTTATGTATTAGGGTTAAGGGTTTAGGGTTTAGGGTTTTAGGATTTAGGGTTTAGGGAAAAAATCAACAGCAGAAAATCCATGTGAGTAGCAGCAAACTTCATGTGGTCCGTCTGATACTAGCAAGATCAACAGCAGAAAATCCATGTGAGTAGCAGCCAACTTCCTCTCTTAGCAGCAAACTTTATTGTGAGTAGCAACAATAATAAAAGCACCCAACCAAGCTACCAGCACTCGAGGCCAACTAACAACCACAAAATAGCCTTCAACCAGCCAATCCAGAATAATACCCAAATCCAAAGCCACTGCAGCCAAGAGAGGAAGGACAATATAAGAGGAGGTCAAAACCATAACCAAAAGAAATAAAGCAAAATTAGGAAAACCAACCACCAAGACCTAGTCAACAAAATAGAGAAAATAACAACCAACCAACAATGTCCACCATGCCAAAATAAAGCCAAAAAAAAACCACCAATAGCCCCTAGATTACCAATAAAATAAAAAATAAATAAAATATAGCCATCCAACCAACCTAACCAACCAAAACGCCAACAATGCCACCCCGTCAACCACCACAGTAGCAGATCCAACTTAGGTAAGTTAACAAGCAGCCCAGAAAAGAGGCAAAACCCATACAAGAAAGAAAAACCTACATCAGCAATAGCCACAACCCAAAAGGAGGATATAAAAAGTAGCAAGGGAAAATTGTGGTAAACACCTAGCCAGCATGAAGACCGTCGAAAACCAAAAGAACCTAGTACACTTATAATAACCACCGTAGTAAACAACAATCCAAAAGTAATAGATTAAAAACATAACCAAGCTCAGCCAAAGAGAGAAAATAAGTAGATAACCACAACCCAAAGAGGGTTTAATAGGGTCAACCAAAAGCAAAAGATCATCAAAACCAAAAAAGCAAAAAACTAAGCCAAGAATTTATAATTTGAGATAAGGCAATCCAGTATTATCTAGATTAACTAAACCTCTTAATAGTTTAGGAAAAGTTTGGTTGTCAAATAAAGTGAACTTAGTTAAGTTGGCACCAAAGTTAGCCAAGTAAGACAAGCATTACCTTCATGAAGGATGTGGGAAATTTTAAAATAAACTTGAGAAAGAAGATTTTAGTATGATTAAGAAGATAAAATAATGTAGCATTCCCATTTCTATTGTATTAAGCATTAAAGCAAGAGCAAAGAGAGCATACAATCCATATGTTGAGGAAACCTCTATTTAAACAAATTTCAATAACTTTATTAATAGCCATAAAACTCATAACAAAGGCTTTGAGAGGATAGAAAAAAGCAAATGATAGTACCTTTAGAATCCTTAAGGATACCATAACCATATTTATTGGAAGCAATAAAACCATCGATTCACTTTAATCAAATTGTCTTTAGGTTTGATCCAATGGATAGTTCTAGCACTTTTATAAGAGTCAAACTCAAAGTGAATGATACCCAATTTTTAGCCACTAATTTATAACCTCTAAAATGAATATTACTAATAAGATTGGCATTAAAAAGAGCATGAATTTTTTTTAGTTTTGCAGATTTTTATGGTTCATAGGAATACCATGATATTTAGCATCATTTCTATCCATCTAGATGAACTAGATAAGGGTAATATCAATTAAAACTTTGATATGACCTTTCACTATTTTGAAATAGACTTCAAGAAGTTGATATAAAGAAAGAGAATAAAAAATCGTTGGTATTAAATAAATCATACCAAAACCATAATTTAGAAGCACCATTGATAAAAAAAAAGATTTACATTTTCAATATGAAAGCAATAATAACACTTTGAAGGTAAGTAAAACCCTTTAGTCCAGAGCAAAGAGTCCACAGGAATAAAGTTATTCAAAATCCTCCAAGCTAAAATCAAAAAAGAAATGGGAGTGATATTGTTCCAAAGTTTAATAAAAACATTAGAGGGGTTTTGTTTATCTCTAATAAAATTCCAACCTCTTTAAGAACAAAGTCACCATTATAAGAAAGCTTAAAAAGAATTTAGTTAGGTTTGTTAGAAGAAATGGGGATATTTCTAAAGTTGTCAAAAAGGAAAATAGGGATATAATTCCCAAGTTTGCTTTCATTCCAATTGTTATTAAGCCAAAAAGAATTAACTTTGATAGCAGTGGTAGAGTGGGTAGATAAAAGGGTGTCAATAGAGCCATTGCCAATCCAATTATCTTGCCAAAAGAAGGAAGAATTTGACTGAATATCCCAAGATATTAATGATTTGGCAACCCATTTAATGGAGCAAAGCATTTTTCCAAACCGGAGAGTGACCAACTTTATAAGCACAGTTAAGGGGGTGTTTACCTTGGCAATATTTTTCCATCATAAACATAGCCCAAAGGCTATCATTCTTTCTAAAATTCCACCGAGCTTATGAGAGAAGGGTGATAGCTTCACGAATAGGCTTGCAACCAAGAGCACCTTCTCCCAAGGACCACAACATTTATGCCAAGATGTCTAATGCATTCTTTTGGCAAAATTATTGGAGCCTCTAAAAAATTTGTTAAGCAAATAATCAATTCTAATAAGTATAGCATTAGTCGGCATAATATTTTGAATCAAATAAAGAGGCATTGAGTTGAGAGTGCTTTTAAGGATAGTGAGCCTACCACCAAAGGAAAGTAAATGGAATTCCCAAACATGAATTTTATTTGAATTTTTTGAATTAACTCACAAAGAGATGGGAATGTTTGTGCCTTTCAAGAGCACCACCCAAGTAGGTAAATGTTGATGTTTAAAATTAGTGATATGCAAGATTTGATTAATTTTATTATTGGAGATACTAAGAAGTGACAAAATAACTTTTGTATCATTGATAGAGAAACCACTTTCTACTAAATTTATTTAAAAAGACTTGAGATGCTTGATGTGATGAATAGAAGCATTGCAACAAATAATGAAATCATCTGCAAAACTTAAATGGGAAATAGGAAGACCACCAAGAGTTTTGTGGGACATACTAGGATTATTTAAGAATAAATCATTGATGCTCCTAGAGTACTCAACAATAATAATAAATAAAGTTGAGATAAAGATCCCTTGTCATAAGCCATGGGAAGAGGGAAAGAAACCCAAGGCATCCCGATTATGCAAAATCAAAAACCAAGCATTATTAATACAATATTTAATAAGAAAAATAAATTTATCAGAAAACCCAAATAAATTTAGAATATGGAAAAGGAGATCCCAAGAGATGTTTTCAAAGGCTTTGATAATATCTAACTTAAAAAGAATGTTTCCACCTAGTATTGGCATCAAGATCATGAATTAATTCTTGGGCAAGTAAAATCTTGTAAAAATGGATCTACCTCTAACAAAAGTTTGGTTGAGAGAGATAATTCTATTGAGTAAAGGACTAAATCTATTGGCAAGAATTTTGGAAATCGCTTATTGAAGAATGTGCAAAGACTAATAGGTCTAAAATCACTCTAATAGTCTAGATTATCTTTCTTAGGTATGAGAACAATAGAAGTACTAGAAAATATTTAGAAAAGGATTACCATTAAAAATCAATCACAACATCAATCAAATCATTTTAATGATAAACCAACATTTTTAAAAAAATTGAGTAGTGAAACCCTCGGACAAGAGAATCTATGTTCATGCTATTGAACTTTGAAAATTTCATCTTCATTAGGCACAATGGTAAGAAAATCATTATCATCATTAGTAATAAAGGAAATCAAGTCCATTTATGAAATAGCTTCATAAGAGCAATTCTTATTAAGCATATTTCTAAAGTAATTAATAATTGATTCAATATCATTATTCTCCATAATCCAATCTCCATTGACATTTTTTTATTTTTTGAATATTATTTAAAGCTCTCTTTTATTAACCAAAGCATGGAAATACATAGTATTCTGTCACCATCCATAATATGTTTACTAGTAGCTTTTGGCACCAATAAGTCTCTTTCATATTTTGGAAGCTAACAAGTTTATCTTTTGCCTCGTCAAGTCGTAATCTTAGAAGGATCAAGTATAATAGAGGCTTCAAGATCACAAACCAATATTTCCATATCTTTAATATTAGCAAAAAGTTTTTAAAAGAATGCTTGTTTCACCCAAATTTTGTTTAAGTCTTTTAAGTTTAAACAAATGTCTATTCATCCCCATAATCAAATTATTAGGATGTAAAGGAGCTTTCAATTAAGCCACAACATTTAAAAAATTAATATGCTGAATCCACATATTTTGAAATCTAAAAGGAGAGGGGTTTTTTAGTCTATTAGAATTATCTTTAATAGAAACTAGAAGAGGAGCATGATCTGACAAGGTTTTGGTTAAATGGTCAATAGAATTGGCCATTGAGTAATCCAATGAGTATTAAAAGAATCCGGTCCAACCATTGCCAAAGTCTAGAGTTTTACCAAGTATAATTAGAGCCCTTAAATCCAATATCAATCAAATTACAATCAAGAATCATATTGGAGAAATCTTCCATGGAATGAAAATTAGGAGAAACCACCACTTCATTAGATGAGAATAAAATGGTGTTGAAATCACCACCAAAAATAAAGGTTTGTTGATAGAGGTAGCAAAATCCTTAAATTATCCCAAAGAAGATTCTAGATCTATAACAAGATGCATAAATAAAAGACCCCAAAACACAATAATTACCATAAGAGATGTGAACATTGACAACTTGATGAAAGTCATCAAGAATAGAGACCTTAATGAAATTATTCCAAAAACACCAAATCTTATTACTAACATTAGAGAAAAATTTATGAAACAATCATTCTAGCAACACGGTTAATTTCATTAGCATGAATAAGAGGCTCTAGAACAATAAAAATAGAAATATTATGAATGCAATAAAGATTTCTAATATGATTATGAATAGAGAGGGTACCAATCCCTCTAACATTCCAAACAAGAAAATTAAACATAAGGAAGATAAAAAATGGGGGTTAAGCAAAGGTTAATTAAGAGAGGAGTGAGACAGGAGATCTAGTGTTTTGGAAAATTCAAGGAAATTTTTAACATTTTTTCCTTTTTAGCATGATAAGTTTGGAGGACATTTTCTTTTCCCCTAGAGTCATCATCTGAGTAAGATTTAGTAACATTGGTCATAGATTTAAAAAAATTCTCCAAGTGTTTGGAGGGGAGTTCACCTTCTTCCAAATCCATATTTAGTTAAAAAGTAGGATTAACATGAATATCAAGATTAGAAATGAGAGATGGTGATGATTTAGAACCAATTAAAGCACAAGTAGTAAAATCTTGATCAAAAATATTTTTAGCATGCTCGACATCATTTAAATCCTCATTAAAAGCTTCATTATCATCGATCAAAGCTGGCATATATGCAAGAATAAAATTAGAGGAAATAGAATCATCTTCTAATAACATAGAAGATTTATTATTCTGCATTAAATTCAAAAGAAGGAATAAAGGTAAATCATCCTTCCCATTTTGAATATCGGTGAATCCCTACCAACATTAGAAGCCAAAACATGTTCAATGGATTAACCGATATCCAAGGAATCAACATCAATAATAGCTTTCATACCATCCTTAGGATCAGGTCGATTTAAACATAAGTAGGAATCGCTTGGTAGAGACAACATTTTCTTAGGAGGAATTCATTTTTTTTAAGTGGGGATGGAGAATAAAACATTTTGAATTATCATGACCATGTATTTTACAATGGGAACAAAAAATCAAAAGGTTCTCCAATTCAACCTTTTGCAAATACTCATATTTTTAGAGCCAATCCAAACTTCTTTAGGGTATTTTTCAGTTATGTTTAATTCAATGAGGATCTAAGCCATAGAAGGCGAGATCACTTTCAATGATCTTGAGTTGCAAAGGACCAAATAAAACCTCGATAGCAAAAGCACATGATGGGTAACAAAATGAATGTGCATATTAGGAAGAAATAACCACACAAGAATAGAGATTCCTCCTTAATGTCAAAAGGGTTGACTACTTCAGCAAACGCATTTGGCAATTAAGGATGAAATAAGAACGATGTAAAAAACACATGGATAATCTAGATCATTAGAAAGTTAAATCAGGATATGTTGAGGGTCAATAAGACTAATCGAGAAGGTACTCATAAGCTTGAGATTATGGAAAAAGAGTGGATCTTATCCAAATTCAGATGATGCAAAGAAAATTTACTGATAAGAGAAAATTCAAAGGGTTTGCCAACTTTTCAACATCCACATCAGAGCACATTACGACCGGCAAATCTCAAAAAGATGTTGAAATGAGATTAACTGACTCAACAGAGGGAGAAATCTTACTAGGGAGCACTTCCTTAAAAGATTTAATAGAAGATGCAGCATTAGGGCTGCCAATCCCCAAAATTTTAGATGCCCTAGCCAAAACATCCATATTTTTAGGTGGAACCCAAGGACTAGAACTCACCGCAACCATGGATGATAAAACATCACGTAAACTGCCAGATGCCATTCAAGCCTTTGAAATTGGTCAAAATTAAAGCCAAAGGCACAGAAATCCCAAGTCATGGGCGAGCCACCAATAGGGATTCAAAAATCACTAGAGAATGAGAGGGCACTTGGGGGAGGAGGGTTCTGGGTTTAGGGTATAGGGTTGTAAGTTTAGGGTTTAGGGTTTTTTTTATTTGACTTTTAATTTTTATTTTCACTTTTTCCATTTTTTTAAATTAAGTAAACTTGTAGGTTTAGGTTTATTTAGTTTATTTAGTTTATTTTTTATTTATTTTAGTTTATTTTATCTTTTTATTTTTATTTAAGTTTATTTATATTTTTATTTTGTTTAGTTTATTTATTTTAGTTTATTTTTTAAGTTTAGTTTTATTTTTATTTTATTTTTTTTATGTCTAGGTTTTATTTTTCTTATTTTTAGGTTTATGTTTAAATTTTTATTTACCTTTTTTAGGTTTAGGTTTTAGGTTTTTATTTTAGGTTTATTTTTATGTCTTATTTTTAAGCATAAGTTTAAGTTTATTTTTAGTTTATTTTATTTTATTTGGTTTAGGTTTAGGTTTAGGTTTTATTTATTTTAGTTTAATTTATCTTAGTTTAGGTTTAGGTTTATTTTATTTTTATTTTAGGTTTAGATTTTTTTTTAGTTTTGGGTTTAGGTTTAATTTTTTATATATTTTTTGGTTTATTTATAGGTTTAGGTTTTATTAGTTTTATTTTAATTTATTTTATTTTAGGTTTATTTTATTTTTTTATTTTAGGCTTAGTTTTATTTTATTTAGATTTTAGTTTAGTTTAGGATTTTATTTATTTTATTTTAATTTAGCTTTTAATTTTTATTTTATTTTCTTTTTAGGTTTAGGTTTAGGTATAGGTATTAGTTTATGTTTTAATTTTATTTTATTTTTTAATTTATTTTTCTAGGTTTCTTATTTATTTAATATTTAGGTTTTAAATTATTTAGGTTTAGGTTTTAAGCATTTTAGGGTTTAAGGTTTAGGGTTTAGGGTTTAGGTATTTATTTTAGGTTTATTTTTAGGTTTTATTTTTCAATTTAGGTTTAGGTTTATTTTTAGTTTATTTTATTTTATTTAGTTTAGGGTTTAGGTTTAGCTTATTTTAGGTTTAGGTTTAGGTTTAATTTATTTTAGTTTAGGTTTAGGTTTATTTTATTCTGTTTATTTTATTTTTATTTTAGGTTTAATTCTTATTTTTAGTTTAGGATTTGGGCTTTATTTTTTATTTTTTTTTAAGTTTTATTTTTAGATTTATTTGTTAGGTTTAGGTTTTTATTTAGTTTAAATTTTCTTTTATTTTAGGTTTATTTTTTTTTACATTTAGGTTTTATTTTAATTAAGTTTTTTATTCTTAAGTTTATTTTACTTTTTAGGTTTTTATTTATTTATTTATTTATTTTGTTTTGTTTTTAGGTTTAGGTTTAAGTTTTAGTTTAGTTTTAGGTTTTATTTATTTATTTTATTTTTAGGTTTTATTTACTTTAGGTTTAGGTTTTTTAGGTTTTAGGGTTTTGGGTTTAGGGTTTTAGGGTTTATGATTTAGGGTTTAGTGTTTAGGATTAGGATTTAAGGTTTAGGGTTTAGGGTCTAGTGTTTAGGCTTTAGGTTTTAGGGTTTTTAGGGTTTAGCTTTTAGGGTTTAGGCTTTAAGGTTTAAGTTTTATGCTTTAAGGTTAGTTTATGGTTTTACGATTTAGGATTTAGGGTTTAGTGTTTAGGGTTTAGCATTTAGGGTTTAGTGTTTAGGGTTAGGGTTACGGTTTAGGGCTTAGGGTTTAGGGTTTTGGGTTCAAGGTTAGTTTAGGGCTTAGGGTTATTAAGGCTTTAGGCTTTAGGGTTGTAAGTTTAGGGTTTAGGCTTAGTTTTAGGGTTTACGGTTTAGGATTTAGTGTTTAGGATTTAAAGTTATTGGTTTAGATTTTAAGGTTTACAGTTTTTTTAAGTTTTATTTTTTACGTTTTATTTCTAGGTTTATATTTTAGGTTTAGGTTTTTATTTAGTTTTTATTTTATTTTATTTTAAGTTTATTTTATTTTTATTTTCTTTTAGTTTTCATTTTATTTTTGTTTAGTAGTTTTTTATTTATTTTATTTTTAGGTTTTATTTAGATTAGGTTTAGGTTTTTGGCTTTTTAGTGTTTAGGGTTTAGGGTTTAGGTTTTAGAATTTTTTTAGGTTTTATATTTTAGTTTAGGTTTAGGTTTATTTTTAGTTTATTTTATTTTATTTAGTCTAGGGTTTAGGTTTAGTTTATTATAGGTTTAGGTTTAACTTTTATTTATTTTTGTTTAGTTTATTTTAGTTTAGGTTTAAGTTTACTTTATTTTATCTATTTTATTTTTATTTTAGGTTTACTTTTTCTTTTTTGTTTAGGGTTTAGGTTTTCTTTTTTATTTATTTTTAGGTTTATTTTTTAGGTTTAGGTTTTTACTTAGTTTTTAGTTTAGGATTATTTTAGGTTATTTTATTTTTATTTTATGTTTATTTTATATTTTATTTATATTTTTTATTCTTATCTTTATTCTATTTTTTAGCTTAGTTTAGGTTCATATTTATTTTATTTTAGTTTATTTTTATTTATTATATTATTTAATTTTTAGGTTTAGTTTAGGTTTAGGTTTAAGTTTAAGTTTTAATTTTATTTGATTTTTTATGTTATTTAGGTTTAAGTTTTTTATTTATTTTATTTTTAGGTTTTATTTACTTTAGGTTTAGATTTTAAGTTGTTTAGGTTTTAGGTTTAGGTTTGGGTTTTAAGCTAAGGTTTAGGTTTATGTTTAGTGTTTAGGGTTTAGGGTTAGGGTTTTAGTGGGGCTTTAGTGTTTAGTGTTTAGGGCTTTGGGTTTAAGGGGAGTTTAGGCCCAGTTTGGTTTAGGGTTTAAGGTTAGGTTTTAGGGTTTATGGGCTTAGGGTTTAGTGGTTTAGGGATTTTGTGGTTTATAGAGTTAATTAATTTAAGGTTTAGGGTTTAGGTTTAGGATTTAGAGTTAGAATTAGGGTTAAGCCCAGAGATTAGTTTAGGTACTTAGGATTTAGGAATTTACCAGTTTAGGGTTATAGGTTTATAGTTTAGGGTTGTAAGCCTAATTAAGTTCATAGTGTTTTAGTTTTAGCATTAATGGTTTACGATTCAGGGTTTGAGATTTAGGGTTTAGTGTTTACGATTTAAGGTTTAGGTTTTTTTTAAAATTAGGTAAACTAGTAGGTTTAAGTATTTTTTAGTTTATTTAGTTTAATTTTTATTTATTTTAGTTTATTTTATTTTTTATTTTAATTTAGGTTTTTTTATTTTTATTTTAAGTTTATTTTTTTATTTAGTTTATTTTATTTATTTTAAGTTTATTTATTTTAGTTTATTTTTTAGGATTAGGTTCATGTTTATGTTTATTTTTTAGTTTATTTTATTTTTATTTTTTAGGTTTAATTTTATTTTTATTTAGGTTTAGGTTTAGTTTTTTATTTTTTTAAGTCTATGTTTTATGTTTATTTTAATTTTATTTTGGTTTTATTATTTAGGTTGGGTTTAGCTCATTTTTTATTTTATTTTTATTTACCTAGTTTATGTTTAGGTTTTATTTTAGTTTAGGTTTATTTTATTTTATTTTATTTATTTTAGGTTTAGGTTTATTTTAGTTTAAGGTTTAGGTTTTATTTTTTATATTTTTATGCATTATTTTTAAGTTTATATTTTATTATATTTTTATTTCATTGAGTTTTATTTTATTTAGGTTTTTTTTTATTATAAGGTTTATTTTATTTTATTTAGTGTAGTTTAGGTATTTATTTATTTATTTTTGGTTTAATTTTTATTTTTTTAATTTTTATATTTTTTAGGTTTAAATTTAGATTTAAGTTTAGGTTTTAGCTTAGGTTTTTATTTTATTTTAATTTTTTTATTTTATTTAACTTTATGTTTTTAGGTTTTTAAGGCTTACAGATTAAGATTTAGGGTTTGGGGTTTTGGGTTTAAGGTTTTGGGTTGTAGGTTTTTGGGTTTAGGGTTTAGGGTTTAGGATTTAGGGTTTAGGGTTTAGGGTTTAAGGTTTAGGATTTTTTTTAATTAGGTAAACTGATAGGTTTAGGTTTTTTTATTTATTAAGTTTATTTTTTATATATTTTAGTATATTTTATTTTATACTTTTATTTAGGTTTATTTCTTATTTTTATTTAGTTTATTTTAAGTATATTATTTAAGTTTAGGTTTTTTGTTTTAGTTTAATTATTTAAGATCAACTTTAGGATTATCTTTATTTTTTAGTTTAGTTTTATTTTTATTTTTTTTAAGTTTAGGTTTTATTTATTTATTTGTGTTTTAGGTTTATTTTATTTTATTTAGTTTAAGTTTTATTTTTTTAGGTTTCTAGATTTTATTTTTTCATTAAGGTTTAAGGTTTTTTTTAGTTTATTTTATTTTATTCAGATTAAGGTTTAGGTTTAATTGATTTTTAAGTTTAGGTTTAGGTTTTATTTTTTTTTAGTTTAGGTTTAGGTTTATTTTATTTTATTTATTTTAGTTTAGATTTTTTATTTAAGTTTAAAGTTTTGGTTTTTATTTATTTATTTATTTTTAGGTTTTATTTTAGGTTTATATTTTAGCTTTATGTTTTGATTTAATTTTTATTTTATTTTATTTTAGGGTTATTTTAGTTTTATTTTTTGTTTAGTTTTTATTTTATTTAAGTTTTTTATTTTTTAGGTTTATTTTATTTTTTTAGTTTAGTTTAGGTTTTTATATTTTTTATTTTAATTTAGTTTTTATTTTTTATTTATTTTATTTTTTAGGTTTAGGTTTAGGTTTTAGATTAACTTTTAATTTTATTTTATTTTTTTACTTTATTTAGGTTTAGGTTTTTTAATTTATTTATTTTTTAGGTTTCATTTAGTTTAGGATTAGGTATTTAGGTTTAGGTCGCATTATGGTTTAGGGTTTAGGGTTTAGGGTTTAGGGTTTGGGGTTTAAGGTAGGGTTATAAAGCCTAGGGTTTAGGTATAGCCAGATTTTTGGATCAGTTTAATTTTTTTAAAATCAAAATAGGGTTTAGTTTATTATTTTAAATTTATTTATTTTAGTTTATTTTATTTCATTTAGGTTTATTTTATTTTATTTATTTATTTATCCATTTTAGATCAGGGTTTAGGGTTTAGGTTAGTGGAGCAAGGTTTGGGATTAGGGTCTGTGAGTTTAAGTTTTTTTTAGGATTTAGGGTTTAAGGTACGAGGTTTAGGGCTTTGGGTTTTAAGGTTTAAGTTCTGTTTAGGCATGGTTTGTAGGGTTTAAGTGGTTTAGCCTTAGGGTTCAAGAGTTAGTTTAGGGTTTATGATTTTGGATTTTAGGCTCAAGTTTAGGGTTAGTAGGATTTAGGGTTTATTGCTGGGTTGTAGGTCTGTTGGAGCTTAGTTTTTTGTGGATTTAGGGTTTCTTGGATTTTTAAGTTTAAGTTTAGGTTTTATTTTTTCAAATTAGGAAAACTGGTAAGTTTATGTTTTTTTTAATTTATTTAGTTTATTTTATTTTTATTTTTTTAGGTTTATTTTTTATTTTAATTTAATTTATTTTATTTATTTTAGGTTTATTTATTTAAGTTTAGGTTTTTATTTTAATTTATTTTTTAGGTTTAGGTTTAGGTTTATGTTTTTTTTTAGTTTAATTTTAATTTTGTTTTATTTTTTAGGTTTAGGTTTTATTTTTTATTTGTAGGTTTAGGCTTAGGTTTTTATTTTAATTTTTTTAGGTTTTATTTTATATTTATTTTAGGTTTTATTTTTAGTTTCACGCTTAGGATTTTTTAGTTTATTTTATTTTATTTAGTTTAGGTTTAGGTTTAGTTTATTTTGGCTTAGGTTTTAGGTTTTATTTATTTTAGAATAGTTTAGTGTAGGTTTATTTATTTTATTTTATTTATTAGGTTTAGGTTTTTTAGTTTAAGGTTTAGGATTTTTAATTTATTCTTAAGTTTTATTTTAAGTTGATATTTTAGGTTTAGGTTTTTTATTTAGTTTTTATTTTATTTAGGTTTTTTTATTTTTAAGTTTATATTATTTTTTTAAGTTTTCTTTAGGTATTTATTTATTTAGTTTAGATTTTATTTTTTCTTTAATTTTATTTTTAGGTTTAGGTTTTGGTTTTAGCTTTGGATTTTATAATACTTTATTTTTTTTAGGATTAGGTTTTTAAATTTATTTTATTTTTAGGTTTTATTTAGTTTAGGTTTAGGTTTTTAGGTTTTTAGGGTTTAGGGATTAATGTTTAGGGTTTAGGGTTTAAGGTTTGTGGTCCTGTTTAGGGTTTTTTGGAAGATAGGCTTTAGGTTTTGGTTTTGGGTTTAGTGGGTTAGAGTTTTATTATTTATTATTTATTTTAAAAATTAAGTCAAGTTTTAAGTTATTTTTATTCATTTATTTAGTTTATTTTTTATTTTATTTAGTTTAGTTTTATTTAGGTTTATTTATTTTAGTTTAAGTTTTTTAGCAGCATACGGTTTAGGGTTTAGGGTTTGGGGTTTAGAATGTAAAGTTTTTTTTGGGTTTAGGGTTTAGGGGTTTAGGCTGTGGTTATGGGAGTTTTGTGGGGTTTAGGATTTAGGGTTGAAGGTTTTAGGTTTTAAAGGTTTAGGGTTTAGGGTTTAGGTTTTAGTTTAAGGTTTGGGGTTTTTGGTTTATTTTAACAGAGAATAATTTCAAATTCAACATTTCTTCTTTTCAATTACATTAACCAAGTAACACTCAAATTTTCTAAGACATAAGTGACAACATAAATAAAAAATGAGCATGCATAGAACAAATAAAAAACCTTAGATAACTAGAACAATATGTACTATAAAGATAGTTCCATAAGCAGTAGATTGGATGGGTCATTCTTTAGTTTTTCCAGTTACCATTAGAACCACCTCGACCTCTTGAGTAGCAAGATCCACCATCATAACCCAAATCACTCACTCCGCCACCACCACGGCTATAACCTATGTCACTCCTCCCGCCTTCATAGCCGCCACATCTCCGACCACCCCCTCCATATCCACCAAAGATTCCTGCATCCCTACCACCACCGTGATAAATCCTAGCCTAGTCTTTGTGATCCATCATGGGGATCTATGAGGTGGGTTGATTATGGGTTTAGGTTTATTTAATGTTTTGCTCATTCTTGGTTTAGGTTTAGGTTTAGGTTTATTATTTAATGTTTAAAATTTATCTTTACATTTACTTTTTTAGTTAGGGTTTGTGGCTTGTTTAGGTTTAGGCTAGGTAATGGGGTTTGTAATTAATTTAGGTCATATATTTAGTTTAAAGTTTATTTATTTTAGTTTATTATTTTATTTTACAGTTTAGTTTTATTTATTTTAGTTTATTTATTTATTTTAGGTTTATTTATTTAGGGTTATCTGCTTTTTTATCTTTAAAAGTTATTTTATTTTAT
This sequence comes from Cymbidium sinense, assembly GCA_021442155.1. NCBI lineage: Eukaryota > Viridiplantae > Streptophyta > Magnoliopsida > Asparagales > Orchidaceae > Cymbidium > Cymbidium sinense. The sequence continues at coordinate 28,729 of JAKCPB010000634.1, forward strand.
TTTATTTTATTTAGGGTTTTATTTAGGTTTATATAGGTCTTTATTTTATTTTGTAGGTTTAGTTTATATTTAGTTTATATTTAGTTATATTTTAGTTAATTTTATTTAGTTTAGGTTTAGGTTTGGTTTATTTTAGGATTAGGTTTTGGTTTTATTTATTTTAGTTTAGTTTATTTTATTTAAGTTGTTTTTATATCTTATATTGTATATTTTTATTTTTATTTTAGGTTTAAGTTTTTTTTAATTTATTATGTTTTATTTTTTATTTATTGTTAGGTTTTATTTTAAAGCTTATTTTTAGGCTTTTACTTTTATTTACTTTTCATTTTATTTTATTTTAGGTATAATTTATTTTTATTTTATGTTTAGTTTTTATTTTATTTAGGTTTTTAATTCATAAGTTTATTTTATTTTTTAGTTTAGTTTAGGTTTGTAAATATTTTATTTTCATTTATTTTTATTAGTTTATTTTATTTAATTTTTAGGTTTAGGTTTAGGTTTTAGTTTCATTTTTTATTTTATTTTATTATTTTATTTTATTTTATTTTTTATTTATTTTATTTTTAGGTTTTGTTTAGTTTATGTTTTTTAGGTTTTTAGGGTTTGTGAGATTAGGGTTGAGGGTTTAGGGTCAGTATATGTTTAGTGGTTTAAGCCAAGGCCTAGGATTTAAGGTTTAGGCTCAGTTCATAGGTTTAGGGTTTGGAAAGATTTTGAGTTTAGTGGGCCATCAGGTTTAGGTCACCACAGTGTCATGGAGTTTAGTAGGGTTTTGTGGTCAGGGTTCAGTGGTCATGATGGTAGGGGCCTTTAGTGGTTAGGGCTTGTGGTTTAGGGTCATGGTCACCACATAGTTTAGGTTTAGGGTTTGTGGTTAGTTTATTTAGTGTAGGATTTAGGGTAAGATTTTTTTTAAAAAAGCAAACCCAGAAAGTGCTGATTTAGTTTATTTTTTTATTTTAGTTTATTTTATTTTTATTTATTTTTATTTTATTTAGTTTTTTATTTATTTATTTTGTTTAGGTTTTATTTTAGTTATTTTAGGTTTAGTTTCTATTTATATTTATTTTTAGTTTAGTTTTATTTTATTTTATTTTAGGTTTAGATTTTATTTTATTATTTTTATTTTAAATTTTTATTTTATTTTTTTTAGGTTTATGTTTTTTATTTTAGGTTAATTTTTTTTAGTTTAGGTTCAAATTTAATTTTAGTTTTATTTTATTTTATAGGGTTTAAGTTTAAGTTTAGGTTTAATTTATTTTAGTTTATTTTATTTTAGTTTAGGTTTATGTTTATTTTATTTTGTTTATTTTAGGTATAGGTTTTTTTTAGTTTAGTGTTTATGTTTTATTTTTTATTTATGTTTTAAGTTTATTTTTTAGGTTTAAGTTTTTATTTAGTTTTTATTTTATTTAGGGTTTTGTTCCACCATCCTTAAAGATCTTTGATGGCAGTGGAAACCCACAATAACACATTGCACACTTTAGAGCCGCGGTAAACATCGGGTCAATGCACTCCTCTTTTCGCACGCCTATCGTGTTGCATTTGATTGGCACGCCGAACTGCCCAACGGTTCAATGAAGACTTTTGCAGAGTTGGATCACCTCTTCATCAAGAGGTTTGCTGGAGCTCAGCATAGAGGGTGACTGTAGGCGACCTTATTGTAGAGAAATAGAAACTTAATGAGTCCCTTATTGATTACATTCTCAAGTGGCACAACTATGAATGCATGAAACCACCTGTCCAACAACATGCCATTGAGATTTTTCTCAAGAATATCCATGGCCCGATCATCTTCAAGCTTAAGGGATTTACCATAAAAACATTCAAGAAATTAATCAACAAGGTGGCTAGCCTACAATAGGATGCCAAATAGTTGCCCTTTCTTGACCAATCATCTAGGCCTAAGCTCCAGAAGGTGTTTGAGAAGAAGTTTGGGATAGTTGGGTGGATAGAGGGAAGCGCCTAGAGTTCACAGAGACTATGACCTCAGCAGCCTCCTTTGCCACCTCCTCTTCCACCACATCGGCCATCATACTGGGGATATGCATAGCTCAGCTAACTAGTACTAAAGAGGAGGCATGCCACTCGAAGGATATCTTAGGAGTTACATTCAGCGATGAAGACTTACTCTTAGGGACGACTGAGCACAACCGCCTCTTTACATTATAGTGGATGTTGGAAGATCCATGCTATCCAAAGTTTTGGTTGACACAGGTGTATCAATCAACATTATGAGTCTAAGAACCTTTGCCACCTTGAGAATCGACATCTCCAAACTTCAAAAAGAAAGAATGATGTTGAGAAGATTCAATAAACAAGGTGAGAGGGCTTTGTGGTTTCTTTTGGAAATCCTAATGTGTTTCTTTTGGTTTTGATTTGTTTTTGAAAGTAGGATCCTTAGAAAATTTAAGTATGCTAAGGGAATCCTAATGAGTTTCTTTTGGTTTTGATTTGTAATAGATCAAATTTAAGTATGCTAAGGGAATCCTAATGTGTTTCTTTTAGTTTTGATTTGTTTTTTGGTTGAAAGTGGAGACTTCACTTTAGAAAATATGGTATGCTAAAATGAAGTTCCAAATATGTTTTGAAAAAGTTTTGTGAAATGAAAATTTCACTTAACAAATTTGAGTATGCTAAATGAAATTTCAAAGGTGTCTCCAATTTTGTTTTTTTAGAAAAAGGAGACTTCATTTTAGCAAATGGGTTGTGCTACAATGAAATTCTAAATATATTTTGAAAATTTTTTATTTTGATTGATTTTGAAAAGAGAGATTTCCATTTAATAAATTTGGGTATTGTGGTGAAATATTCCTTCATCATCTATTCTTTCTAGAGGATAAATGAAAATATAAATACTTTAGATAGACACCAATAGATATGCAGATGTTCTTATTGAGGGTGATCAATGCATTGAGGAGAGGTGTGCTCTCTTTAAAGATAGAAGTCATAACTCTACAATGGACCTAATCACCTCGACAAGGACTCATAAGGACAATGGGTTTGCATATGTACCAAAGATTCTTCCCCTACTTTATATGGAAAAATATAGTAAGATTTATTTTAAATCGGGTTCGTTAAGTTCTCTACAGGGGAAAGCCCCCAAAGTTAATTACATCCCAAGGAATGAGATCTCTTAGGAATACTCTCGATTAAGGTAAATGATCATTGTCTCCAAAGATTTCAATAGGTAGGACTATCAATCAATTAGTTTATTTTGGAAAATCAAATGGCATTGACCAAGGAGAGGGAGTTATTATTAAAGCCAAAGAAAGATAAGTAGGAGATGCCCATGATGCTATAAAACCTAGCAAACATCTCAAACTATTGTATTGTTGGGCTTTATATTTTTGAAATTGAATTAATTTATTTGAGTTGAATTTTTCATTATAAATTTAGGGCTTATAATTCCACAACACAAGATTATGGAAATGCCTAAGAGGTGAAGATTTATGCTTATGGACACAAAGGGGAGAAGCAACCTAAGAACTTAAATTTAGGGATCTTTGGCGAGGGCTGAAAGCACAACATAAATTTAAGGCGAAAATGTTCATTTGGTTTGCCTCCATAAGATAGGACAAACAACCTGATTACTTGGACTTACAGTTGCCTAGGGGTGGCTTCCAATGAACTCCTCCTACGATTTTAAATTTATGTAGGCAAGTCATATGCTTTATGAACAATAGCTAGGTTGTTATTTATTTAAAAAGAGACTAAGTCCTTAAACTCATTCCTAAAGAGACTAGATCATGTAAGGGCATGCTATAAATGACCTAAATTAAATGCAATTTATATTTTATTTTGGTTAATCATTTTGAATCAGGCTAATAGGATTCAAATGCCTAATGCATGAGTAATAAGATTATTGGCCAAAATCAGCGAGAAGGGAGGAGGTGTGTTTCCACCATGGCTCTCAAAGGTCAAGCCAAGTTTCTCTGGCAAAGGTGGAAGCCCTCCAATCAAAAGTAAAAATAATATACATTTGTGCATGATGTTATACAAGATGTACTCATCCAGCTAAGGGGTTGTTAATTCTTTGATCTTGATTTTTAGCCTATGTTTTAAGTGAGGTTATGAGTTTTTTATTTTTAGTTTTGAATTGTTAGATTTGGTAGAAGATTTATTTTTCCCTAAGAGCCTAATCCACATCTAGGCCATACATAAAGAAAGGAAGGAACTAGGAAAAGTATGCCACTTAATGCACAAGCTAAACAAATCATCAATCAATTTATAAAGCTAATTGCAAATGAATAAGAGGCCATTATGGTTGGGTACCACTGCATAAACCCAAAAATAAATTGGGTAGTCGAGCCCTACCCTTATACAACCTAGATTACAAATGAATTACATACAATTAAGCATGGAACTCATTGTTATGGGGGTCTTCAAACTTCACTCCTTCATTCTTCTTTTCTTCTTCCTTCTTTGATTCCTTCTTTTTGTTGGTTGGAAGGTGGATGATACAAAGGCTTCACATGGTGCAAAAGATGTGATCTTATGACCAATTCTCATTCTAATCCCTATAACAATCATTCCAAAATCCTAATTGCAAAAATTACATGAAAGGGAAAACTAAATATAGCTAACACCTACAAAATAAAGGTTAGCTAAACAAACCACCAAATCTCAAGCATAAGCATGTATATTAGACTTATCACCCCACACATGGGTGACTAAGTCCACTTGGCCTATTGGATCATGCTTAAGGGTATAAGCACTTGCACAACAAAAGCATTTATATTTTTATTTATTACAGTGCCCTTAAGCACAATCCCCTACAGAAGATAATGGTTAGGCTAAGATCACCCTACCATTCATTCTATGTACATTCACTCTAAAATCCAGACTAAAACATATATCCCAAAACAAAAGCAAGCATCAAACCATGCACCGCCCTAACCTAGGTGGCTTTGCCTAATGTGTGTGCTTTAGAGGTTTATGTGGTGTGCTTAACCATGGATTTAAGTTTAGAATTTTCAAAGCCAGAAGTATGTTCAACTTAGAGGAGGATTTCATTTAAGTTATTTAATTATTTTGGATTTATTTGATTTTATGTTTTTATTAGGTTTAAGTGAATCCTACAATCAATTACTAAGTTTTTAAGAGAGGGGAAAAGAAGAGAACTTCTCTTTCCTTCCCTACCCTAAGAAATTTCTAAAGTGGATTCATATTTTAGTTTTGTTTAGTTAATGTTTTAGTTAAGTATTTGTAATCCATCCTAAGTTTATATGAACTCTAAACAAACCTATTCAAAAAGAAAGGCATTTTAAGATTAAGTAAAATGAACTAAATTCACAAAACATACATTACTTCACTTCTTTCCCAACATGTATAACATGCATATGAATGAGTCCTAAAGATATCTATACATGCAAATGGGAATGATTAGCACACTTTATAATGCATTCTAGGTAATTTAGTTAAGAAAATTTGAAATTTTATGATGCATGAGTTTTCATTAAGTAGCAAAGGGGTTTCTTATCCAAGTTTCACATGCACACATGAATGTATGAAATGCATAAGTGAGTATGATGCCATTGTTAACTAGAGGTCTAAGGTTCAACACCTATTTATACTTAAAGCCTCAAAACCTTAGGGTTGTCCAGTCAATTATACCACTTTCCTTAAATACATGCATGTGTACAAAAGAAATGAATGGAAATGAAAGAATGCAAAAGTTGGTGTTGGTTGATTTATTTTGTTTATGCAACTTATATGTGCAAGCATAGTTATCCTTCCTAAGTGATAGTATATGAATGAATAGGATGTGGATTTAGGTAAGTGTTAGGTTCTTTTCAAATGAACCATACACCTTGTCAAATCCTATTCAAAATTGTACTAAAAGGGAAGAGAAGGTTAACCTACACTAAGCACATTTTTATATTTTACTCCATACAAACTCACAAGTAATATATGAGTAACACACTTTCAGTTTTGATAATTGATCCATATATTTTTAAAAATAAGTTTTATTTAATAGTGATATAGCCACTCATATTCTTACTTTAACCAATACATGCAATTTGACATAAAGAAAATATTTTCATTTTAAATTTGATTTTGGAAAAGCATAGATGCATGAAACCATATGACACACATATTTAGCAAGTTGGGGGAAGAACTAGAGCAATGAAAGAATTTAAACACATTCACTTCAATTAAATCCTAAAGATAACCTTATGAAATAAGAAAGCTTAAAGTAAATCAAAGTTTATTTAATATGATTTTTGTTTGATTTTGAATTTGATTTAACTTTGAAAATGTGAATTGAGTTTGCTATTCCTAACCGATTCCCACATATGTTTGACATTTTTGTTAAATTTTTAGATGATTAGATTTATTTTATATTTTTGATTAGGTTAAGGTTTGAATTAAATATGTTAATTATCCCTTACCTACACCACCTTAGCATAGTTAAAATAAATGAGCCAATGAGATGACATAAAACTTCACAAGGAATTTAAATTTGCAATGCACCTAGGAAGAAAGGGGCCTAATGCAATTTGGCTTATGATTATTGATTAATTAATCTAAGGGGTTTGACTTAAGTAATTTCAAAACAACCCTCACACATATGAGTTGAGTTTTGATTTCTTTAAATGAACTTAGGCTCTTGAACACCTAAGCATCTACCCAAAGTAGATTAATTAAGTTCTGGAAAGTTTTAGAATTTTAAGAAATTAATTAAGAGGGTAATTAGTGAATTAGGCCTTAATTAAGATAGAATTAAGAAAGAAAAGGGGTTTTAAGAAATAGCTTAGGGGAAATGTCCCAAAATTATTCCTAAACCTCCCATTCATTGAATCAGGCATAAGCAACTTCAACAAAGGATTAAACCACTAATCAAACTCTTAATTATCCTTAATTACATTAAGGGGGTAATTAGGAAATTAATTACTAATTTCCCCAATTAAACCACCAATAAATCCCAAAAAAAATTACGGGAAGCTAAGGCATCCCCAAAAATACACTCAAGAAGTTTGAGATTAATCAGTGGATTAATTATGGAGAAATTAGCAAATTAAAATTTCTAATAAAACCCAAAATTAGAGAAAGGCAATACTCAAAATCCATTAAAACCAATTTTAGAATATGCTAGATTGAATTATCTTTCAGTGGCAATTTACCTCATATTTGTTTTATTTTTTTCAAGAGATATGAATTTTAGAAATTTAGAGGATTAATTAGAATTATTTAATCCTTGATTACCCCTAATCCTACACCACCATGCAAAATCCGCTTTACATGCATTGTCCTTTGAGTGGCCACTTAAACATCACATCATAGGACCACATGGTGGTGACGCTATGCGCTCTTGCCTCCATCATTTGATCAAGGATCGAAAAGCTAGGATTTAATCCACAGTTTAAGGGTGATAAAATAAGATATAAAATGTGATTTAATGTCGGCCATCCATCCAAAATGCATGGATGGACTGTTAGAGCCCTTTTCTTCCCTGAGGACAATGGAGATCATCCACTTTCAAAGGAAGATTTGAGCTTGATCAAGCTCAGATTGGATTAAAACTCAATCGACACCATCTAAACTTAATGGAAAGCACAACTAACAGTCAAAATTCCATGAAATCAAAATTTCTTTCACAAATCTCCACACCACATTGAGTTAAATGGTCAGAAAATGTCATACTTTACTAGAGGTGATCACCGGTGCTCTATTACCTTGGAGGAGCTTTGTCTAGCTGAGACAAAGTTTTGGTGAAAGTTTTAGTTCTTAAGGTTGAGTGGATAGCTCTTTGGGCCAACTCCTCCTCCTAGTGAGCTTGATTTTTGTTGAAGCGGATCTTCCCTTTGGAGCTTGGGAAAGAGTTTGAGTAAGCTCGACTTGGTCCCTTGAGGGAGTGTGCAAAGGGAATTGACTTGGTTTGGTGTGTGGAGAAAGTTGGAAAATCCTTGGAGCTCCCTAATTTTGCTTAAGGGAAACTGAGAAATGGAAAATTATAACTCTCTAAGAAGGGGAAGGCTCTTAAATGGATTCTTGCTTCAATCAATTAGGCTATTGGAATTGAAGTGAATTAGGGGAGTATATCTCCCCAGTAATCGACAAAGCTTCACTTGCCCTTTGATCTAACAGGAAGTGGGTTTGATGTTAGAGCACATGATCATTTGGGCAGGAGTGGAATGGTAACTCCCCATGTGCTCAAATTAAGTGGGAGCATGATTCCCACATGGCCAATTTTGGCCTCAAGTTGGGATGACTCAAACACATTGGATTGGGTGCACCTCCCTCAATAAGGTTTACTTGACCTATTAGGAGAGTATCAAGCAGGTTTGAAGAGGATTTGACCAAAATTTTTTCTATGGCCTTGGGGTAGAATGGTAATTTGTATAATTTTTGAATTTGGATATGTTAGGTATGTTGAGAAAATAGGTTTGGTCAAGTTTCATTGGATTTGGAGTTCATTTGGTATGGTTTGGCTCACATTGACCCATTTAGGTCAAAATGTATCAACTTGGGTCAACTTGACTAATTTGTCAAATTGGGTCAAACAAAGGGTTGGGTCAAGTTCATATGACCATTTGAAATGTTTTGGTGGTTTTGGTTTAATTCATTTTGGTTTAGGTTTGAATTTGGTTCATATGACTTCATTTAGGTCAAATGGGCCAAGTTGACCAATTTGACCATTTATTAGTCTAGGTCATGGGCAAGTTTAGTTAGTCATATGAAGTGGATTGGTCTTTGTTTCCAATCAATTTTGGTTAAGTTTGAATTTGGCTCAACATGACCCTTTAGGTCAAGTTGGGTTTAAGGTCAATTGGGCTAGGTTAGGTCTAGTTGGCTAATTGAGGCTTTAGTCAAGTCCAACAAGTGATTTGGAATGATCTTGACCGATTGGTTTCAATCAATTTGTCTTAGATCAAGTTTTGATAGATTTTGACCTTTTAGGTGAAATTGGTTTAACTTGGGTCAAGTGGCCAATTGGGCTAAGTTAGGCTCAAATGTTGACTTGGTCAAGTTCAAACAAAGTTCATGAATGAACTTACATCAATGGTTTCAATCAATTTGGACTATGGTGGATTTTGGCCATTAGTTTCATTGACTTGGTCAACCCTTAGGTTTGACTTGATTTGACCCAATTTGATTGATTGATTATCTCATGATGATTGTTGATAATGATGAGAGGCATAGATGAGTTTAATTCAATCCAATTTGGTTAGGATTAAAATTCTAAGGGGTACTTTAGGTCACTTTGGGTCAAGTGAGCCTAAGTAGGTCAAATGGCTTGGTCAAAGCTTGATTTCAGTTTGATTGAACTTGTATATGGACTTATGATTGAAATATAAATCCATTTGCAAGTGGTTTGAAGTCAAATAAATTTTGATTCACTCGATAATTTCATATTCAAAGGAAGAACATGAATGAATTTTGGCTTGATTTTTGAATTGAGTTTTGGTTTAGTGATTGAAGTTTGTATTTATACTTGAATTCATGATTGAAGGATTGATAGAATCATGAAGAAAAATCAAGAGTTTGGCTTGAATTGAAGTTGATTTAGCTAAATCCAAGATTTTGATTTGAAAGGCTTAGGTTGGATTTTGAATGGCTTTGAGTTTGATTTTTGGAATTGATTTTGATTGTCTAATTTATATTTTTATATATGTGAATATAAATGAGAATATAAATGGATCATGAGAAAATTTTGAATTTGGAATGATTTGATCATGATCTAGTCTTTTAGAGGATATTTAAAGGACTTAGAAATTTTAGTTTTGGATTTAATTTTGAGTTTAGTTTGATTGATTTGAATTTATATTTCATTTATATATGTGAATTTAAATGTGAATATAAATGAGAATATAAATGAGTCATGAGAAAATTTTATAATTTGAAGTGTTTTTATCATGATCTAGGCTAAATCCTTAAGTGGAAATTTACAGGATTTAAGAAATTTTAGAGTTTTAGATTTAAGTTTTGAGTTTAGTTTGATTGATTTGAATTTATATTTTATTTATATATGTGAATATAAATGAGATTATAAATAAGTTATGAGAAAATCTCATGAGTTTGAATTAATTTGAAGGTGATTTTGGATAAGTTCTTAATCGGGAAATTCAAGATTTAAAAAAAATAATTTTTAATTGGGAATTTGAATTTTGGATTTAGTTTGCTTGATTTGAATTTATATTTCATTTATATATAAAATATAAATGAGATAATTGATTATGAGAAAATTTCATGAGTTTGAATTGATTTGATCATGATTTAGGCTAAGTCCTTTAGAGAAGATTAAGGAGTTAAGAAAGATTTGGAATTAGGAATTTCATTCATGGGTTTCAATCACGGATTTCAATCATGTGGCATTGATTTGAGTTTGGAGAAAATAAAATAAGATTGATTTAGAGTTTGACTTGATGGAAGGAAGGTGAGGAGTGGTTCTAGTTAAGGGTAGGTAAATTTTCCTAACACCCCTAAAGCATGACCTATTCCTATGCCTAACTCTTCTAAGTCTCTAGGGCTTGGTTGAGTGTCCACCTAATCACTAGATGTGTCTTAAGACTAAGGAACTCTTAAAATCTAAGAGAAGTCCTCTGCCTAAGATGGAGGGGTTGAGAGCTCATTCTAAAAATGAGGTCAACAAAGGGCACCAATTAGGTATGGTGTGACTAACAAGGAACACCGCACATATTAGTGTTGACCGAAATGATCAACAACACTAAAATATCACAAGCACTAACAGAAAAAATCTATCCCTAACCCAAGGCATGAAAAGAATCTAACTCAATGTGACTCTACTTATATCCAAGATATAAGAGAGGGGAATCCACTAGGGATAGAGTGTGAACCTTCCACTAGGGAAGCAGGTTCAAGTCATCCACATGGGGTTGAGAGGTTTGATTTGATTTAAGTCTCACTGAAAAATTTCCACTTGGGAAGAGGGTTGAATTTATTTCTATTTTAGGTTTGGGATTTTAAAATGGACCTTATTGGTTTGTGATGGATTGCACTGAGTAAGAGCCATGGAGGCCTAGACCTAACTCAGATTTATCAATCGAAAGGATTAGTCTATTAAACACATAATAGGACTAGCCAACCAAAGGGATGCCTTTGGTATGTGAATTATTCTGGAAGAAAGCATAGTAACTTACATCCTCAGTAGAGATCTTGTCGGGTAATCTATTGACAAGACAATAGATTGAACCCAACCTAAGGCTGACTATTTGGGGACTTAGATCAACTCGAAGATAGTCAAAATTAATTTCATTTTTAGATTTATTTTGATGGATTCTGTTGGTTTAGATGGATCACACTAAGAAGGAGCTTATATCAGCCTAGACCTATCTCATATTTATTGAACCAAAGGGAGTAGCTTGCCAACCGATAGGAGAACTATTTGACTAAAGGAGAGCCTTTTGGTTTGCAATGATCAATTGAAGGGAAGAAAGTTCAGGGACTCACATCTTCCACTACAAAAGACCATTAGGGTGATTGTTTGCTTCAGGCAACAAATTAAAAGTAACATAGGGCTACCCATCAGTTTATGGCAATCAGGCCACGAAAGAATGCATCATAGTCTTACATCTTCCAAAGTGGAATGGCAACCTTGGTAATCTATTTTAGACAAAATGGATTGAACCCGACCTAAGGGTTCCAACAAAGTGAGTGCTGACCTGGGGACTTATCTCAACTTAGGTAGTCAGGAAATTCCTATAGGGGGTTCTGCTGACACTACCCTAAAGATATGATGCCTGCTTGGGAAAAGGGGCACTTTGGGGGCTTGAATTCCTAATCCGCAAGTGAATATTTTTTGTTTGTTTATTTAGCTTTTTTATCATGGACCCTGTTATTTTATGAGGGATCAAACTGAGAAGGAGCTTATATCAGCCTAGATCTATCTCAAATTTACTAAACCAAGGGAGAATATGCACATCTGCTAAACAAATTCTCCAACCACAGGGGTGGTACTAGAAAAGGGGGAATGTCCAATCCATAAGTAACCTGGGTAATGTTTAAATGGGGTCCCAAAGGATGTGATCCAAATAGAGTGCCCATAGGAGATGGGGCCGCAAAGAGCTTAATCTAAAACCTTGGAGAAGATGACATGGCTAGTCATATATCAAATAGGTATTGGTGGCCAACTCAAGGAGAAAGCTGGGACTCATCTCGCTAAGAGTGGTGTATCCACCGGTGAGTCGCGATAGTGAACATCAATCAACCTAAGGTGCTCTTGTAATCAAGATAGAAGAAAGCTTGGGGACTCACATCCTCCTATAGCAAAACTGATTGTTGGGATAGTCTATCTTTGGCTCGATAGGTGCCATCCGACCTAGGGTGACTATTGAGTAAATGATACTGGTGGATTTATATTGACGCAAACATAGTAAAGAAAAAAGGAGCCAATGGGGGACTTATCCTAAACCTCAAATATACTCAACCTAGTCATATCATGATGATTAGTTCAAGAAAAAACACAAGGACTCACATGTTTTTAAATAAAACTAACACAAGGTAGCTTATTGATTGGGCAGTAAAGACTACTATACTAATAAGGTGCTCGTTAGTTTGCAATGGGCAAGTTATAAAGAAAGCTCAGGGACTCACATCTTCCAAACAAATGACCACTGGGTGACATACTAGCGAGGTAGCATGTAGACCCGACCTAGAATAGGTTAATGAGTGAGTGCCACAGGGGGCTTGCCCTCACATCGAAATAGCTCAAAATAAAAAGATTTATGTTTGTAGTGCATGTGTTAAAAGGAATAGGATGCCTCTGGGGGACTCTTACTCCAACCTTAAACATGCCAGAGATTTTGATGAAATGGTGCCACAGATGGAAAACGAGAATTTCCACTAAGAAAGGATGTCACTGGGGTTCTCTCACTCCTAACTTAGTTGTGCTCTACAAAATAAAATGCTTATTGAGTTCTCTCACACCTATTCTAATAGCGCCGGGAGATTGTATTTGTTTTGTGTTTGTGTTGTAAAAGAAGGATAGGATGCCACTAGGGGACTCTTACACCCTACCCTAAATACATCATGGTGGATTCGTAAGATAAGTAAATAATGATCTGAAAGAAGAGATGATTTTGTTGAAATGGAATCAAATTTTTGTTGGTTGATAGAATTATTTTCAAACATGATTTTTATGGGTAATATTTCTTCAAATAAAGCCCATTAATTGAAAGCATCGGGTGTTCCACTTCACAATCAATAAGCTGATGAGATCCTCCTTGGTAAGCCTTTTCTATGACAAAGGGACCTTCCCAAGTGGATTCAAACTTGCCTCTCATCTTTTGATGGGCAACAATTGGTCTCCTTAGGACTAACACAAGTTCTCCTACTCAGAAAAACCTAGGGCAGACCAGCTTGTCATGAGCTTGAATCATTTTGGCCTTGTATAACTTGAGGTTCTGGCACGCCCGTAGGCGACTCTCCTCCAAACCTTTGAGCTCTTCTAACTGCAACTTTGCATTCTTCTCTATAGAGATCTTGCTACCCAATGCTATCCTTAGTGGGAGTTGAACTTCTAAAGGTAGAATAGATTCAGACCCATAAACTATGGAAAATAAGGTAGATTGATTTGGGGTTGGGTATGTGGTACGGTAAGCCCACAAGGCTTCAACCAACTACTCATTCCACTGTCACTTTTTGTCATCAAGATTCTTCCTTAGTATTTGGATGAGAGTTTTGTTGAATGCTTCTACTAAGCCATTTGCTCTGGGTAGTAGATAGTGGAGTATCTCTAATCTATGTCGTGTCTTTTGGTGAAGTTGTTGATCTTGGTGCTTTTGAATGCAGTACCATTACCGGATATAATTCATCGAGGCACCCCAAACCTATATATGATATAGTTCCTAAAAAACTGAAGCACTTGCTGAGTTGTGACATCTCTGAGTGGGATGACTTTTGTCCACTTGGAAAAGTAGTGGGTGACAGCTAAGATGAATCGATGCCCCTTAGAAGAAGGGGGATTGATCGGACCCACAATTTTGGTACCCCAACACTCGAATACCCATGAGGCCAATGTAGGGTGGAGAATGTTTGGTGGTTGGTGGAGGACCACACCGTGTTTTTGACATTTGATTCCCTTATCCATCGATATAAGAGTTTTACTAGTAGAAGAAGAAGTACTAAAGTGGAGGAAGTCAAGGTGAAAGCTACAACTAGACTGAGGTTGGACTCGATTGATGACCATGGGCTATCCCGACCGACACATGCTAAATCGCTAAACTCCCCTTTCCTCGAGTTAGCACTGATAACTTGCAAACCATCTTTGATATTGGAGGTTTGAGCTGACTCAATCACCTACAAGAAGAGTTTCTTGATCTTCTGGATGATCTTTTTAGAGGTTTTGGATAAATAAATATCCTAACCTTCTTTAATTTTGGAAGGATTTCAAGTATCCCCAAGGATTACCCAAATGAAACTAGATGGTTGTTCAACAAGGTATTCCTTTGGGATGACTACAACACCGGTCTTGAAGCTATGTTCAAGCCAGTCCTTGAATGTGAAGTAATCTAAAATATGTAGTACATGGTAAGGAAAGTTAGGATCATGACTTTTCCTATTTCCTCCGTCTCCTAGGCTGTGTAAAATCGGATTCTTTAAGAGATTCTTAAAGATTTTTCTGATTACCTCCCTCTTAAATGAATAAAGTCTATTAAGATTCTCTAAAAGAGTAAGTTGATCATAGCTACCTGGCGGTGGGTATGTGGGCACACCATGAGGAGGTGCTAGTCATGGTGGTAAAGGAGGTGGAAGTGAAGGCTGTTGAGGTTGTGGTCTCTCAGATTGATCTCTAGCTAGTTGCTTCCCCTTATCTACCACTATCACTATTCCTGACTTCTTCTCATAGAATTTCTATGGCTTCACTTTGAGAAACTGGTCTTGAAAAGTCAACTTCTTGGCCTCTCCTTGTAGACTAACCGCTTATAGATTAGCTTCTCAAATATTTTGATAGTGAAGCTTAAGTATGAAGGCGACCCATGGACAAAACCTTTGGGATATGGATTGCATCAAATTCCTCGGTAGGGTCTACCCTTGGAACCAATGATCCTCCCTGGCTTGAGCCAATGCTTCCTTCACTTGTCTCAACCATGGATTTGATGTCTTTTTCTTATATGGAGGTGCTTTCCACTATATTCCTATACATGCTAGTGCTACCTTGCTCAACAGAGAGGTAAGGTCTTGGTTGGGTCCAAGACATGCACTAACTCTGGCTGACTAATGTCGACTATAGTAGGATGAACTGCTTGGGCTTATTTCTGAAGTACTAAAACTAATGCCAACATATCCTCAAGCTGCCTCACCATCCTATCTGTCCGCTCATTTTTTCTTCAACTGATATCAAAGGTGTTGGGCTAATTGGGCTATGTCTTCTTGATCAACCTCATCACCTTCCATGCTTCCCTAAAGAGAGATCCTAGTATCTACCCTCATCTAAGTCTCCCAACAAATCATCTTCATTGGGATCAAAACTGATCTTCTCCTGATCTAACCAATCATACCCCAGAAATCTCCTTCTTCTCTACAAGATAATGTGCTACTATCTCCTCGAGAAAATGATCAATCTGAATGGGAATGAATGATTTTGACTGACTGATGTGTGATCACCGCCATGCACCCGAGAGGCACGACTCCTCCATCAAGAGTCAATCCTATGAGGACTGCATCACTAGAAGAGACACACTCTCATTACCACTGAAAGGGGTGACATTCCTAGGAGGTTCCACTATCATCACGCATTAACTATCATCTACCTCAATAGTGCTACCATCTCCATGTCCCAACTGGTGGAGTTGGTGAAGGGATGACACTATGCCTGGTCACCCTCTCCACACCACCACTAGGGAAGGTCGAGTAGAGAGCGCCTCCAGAGGTGGTGTAGATGGAGTAGATCCCTGCCATAGATCACCAATGGGGTATGCTTCTCCCTTGATATGGCCTTCATGGCCTTTGATGGAACTGGAGATGTTATAACGTGAACTGGTGATGGCAGATGGGGGGTAGAGTGGTGTGGTGGAGACACCACTGATGCTCTATAAATAGGAGCCATCCTCCTATGATGACTGGTCCTAGTAAGTAGGATGTTATCTATATGGTCGACGCGGGTAGCGCATCGAAAGTTGACAAGTGATCGCGAATGAACCTCCTCCTCTCCCTACTAGTGATATGAATAGATGGGGGCCTCTAGCCCTCTCCTATCAATATGTTTTCCCATGTTGCAGGGATGATGGATCTCAAATCAAATTGAGCTCAACTGAACATCCATAAGCCACCAACCTGCAAGATTGATCTGAGGACATACGACCTCCGCTAAGTAACTAAGGGCTCGAACCATTGGTGGAGGTGAAGTACAAATCCTCCAGCATCCTCTCACCCCAAAGAGAGAGATGAAACTTTCATCAGAATCGCAGGTGATTAAAGTAGTACCTCCTCTACTACCACCAATGCCCTCCATCTCCCAATCCTAGTATGACACCGCTTGATCATGCAATTTTTATTTCTCCTTTACATCCTAATAGGATGAGCAGAGTGAGAACTAGACCCAACCTCAAAGGCTAGGGAGGCAATCTCAGGAATCAAAGGAGCTTACCCTTAGAGGGTACCAAAGATTGTGCGCTAGCCCTCACTGGGGTAGCATGGGAAACCATGGGGTGCACAAGCGCTATCACTATCACTACTAAAGGTGGGACGCCAGCTTTCCTCTTCAATGAGTAGATATCTAAATCAAGGTAAATCAATCCGATGATCCGCTCGCCACCACAGTCCTACCAGTGAGGGGAGTGCCCTACATGTTATCCTCACCTCAAATCCCCAAAAATGGATAAGGTGGGTATGATCCAATAGGGGGAAGTTGGCCTGGTCCAAGGCCAGGTCCATGTCATGAGGGAAAGTAAACAAAAACTTCTGTGAGCCTGTCATTTCAAATCAATTGCAAAAATTGAAAGACTGAATTGTAGCTGTATTGATGCTGAGAATCTACAAATTTAGGAAATGAGCTTGGATGATTTCTATTTTGTTGATTTTGAATTTGAATTAAAATTTGAACCCACATCCAACATCTTGAAGTGTTAAGGGGTTCAAATGGATTAGAGAAGATTTAAAATTTGATTGAAAAGAGGAATTTTGAATATGAATCTAACTCCAACAAATTTGGGTATGTTGAAAGATGGATTCAAATATTTTAGAAGGATGTTTCTATAGGTTCATTTTATTTAAATAGAAGTGTTTAAAAAAAAGTTGTTTATTTTATTTTGTGAATTGTTGTTTGATTTTGAAAATGAATTCTACTTAGCAAATTTAGGTATGCTAAGTGAAGAACCCAAGTGTGTTTGAAAGATCTTTTGAAAATAGGATTCTTAGCAAATTTGAGTATTCTAAGAAGATCCTAAAGTGTTTCATTTGTTTTGGATATTTTGATTTTTGTAAAACTCAGATCCTTAGCAAATTTGGGTATGCTAGGGAAATCCTAATGTGTTTCCTTTTGGTTTTGATTTGTTTTTGATTGAAAGTGGAGACTTTACATTAAAAAATATGGTATGCTAAAGATCAAGTTCCATTTAATTTTGTAAAATGGAAATTTCACTTAACAAATTTGAGTATACTAAATGAGATTCCAAAAGATGTGATAATTTTTTTTATTATTTGGCTTTGAAAATGGAAACTTCTCTTTAGCAAATTTGGTATGCTAAAGAATGAAGTTCCAAAGGTGCTTGAGAATTTTTTTTGAATTTGGACAATTTACTTAGCAAATTTGAGTATGCTAAATGAAGTTCCAAATGTGTTTGAAAATTTTTGGTTTTGAATTTGGAGACTTCACTTAGAAAATTTGAGTATGCTAAATAAGTTCCAAATGTGTTTGAAAATTTTGGTTTTGAATTTGGAGACTTCACTTAGCAAATTTGAGTATGCTAAATGAAGTTCCAAATGTGTTTGAAAATTTTGTGTTTTGAATTTGGAGACTTCACTTAGCAAATTTGAGTATGCTAAATGAAGTTCCAAATGTGTTTCAAAATTTTGATTTTGAATTTGGAGACTTCACTTAGGAAATTTGAGTATGCTAAATGAAGTTTTAAATGTGTTTGAATTTTGAAAGTATGATTGTTAAGTTTTGAATTTTGGAAAGAGGACTTCCATTCAACAAATTTGGGCATGTAGGAATGGAAATTAATCTTATTTTTGCAAATGTGAAAATTTTATTTTGTGTGTGATTATTGCTTTTTGAAAGACTTCCAACTTAATCATATATGGGATATGTTTAAGTGAGCTTTCCAAATGATTATTTTTTAATTTGAAATGAAATCTTCATTCAATAAATTTGGGTATATTGAATGAAGATGTTCATATGCTTTTGAAAAATTAGTTTTTTAAGATGAAACTATCATTCAATAGGTGTGGGTGTATTGAATGGCAAGGTTCATGTGTGCTTTTTGAAAGTTTTTTTTTTTTATTTTGATTTTGACTTTTGGAAAGATGATTGTTCATTTTATTTTGAAAATAAAATCTTCATCAAAATGAATTGAAGGAAGATGTTCATTTGTGCTTTTGGAAAAGATTGTTAGTTTTATTTTTGAAGATTCCTACATATAAAAATTATGAGAATTGTTAGATGAGGGTGATTTAAGAAAATTTTGTGGAAAATATTTTATTATGTGCATTTTTTGAAAGAGTACTTTTGAAAAGCAAGATTTTTATGAAAATTTATTTTGTCTTTATTATTTTAGAATGAACCTTTCCTTATATAAAATATAGATGATAAGAGGAAGTCTTTAAATGTTTTCTTTTATTTAGATCTTTTATTTTTTATTGAGAACCAACGGGGTTTTAAGATCAACATGGGGTGAGGTCCTAAAACCTAAAGATGCTGGCTAGCTTAAATTAAGAATGAAATAATCTAAGTGCCAATGGAAAGAAAGATAGTTTCACATTCATACCAAAGTACAAACCCACTATCGATACTCAAAGACAACGATCATTTACCAAAGATGGAGAGAGGAACCATCCCCAGTCGAGTCGCCAGAAAAATCTATGGTAAAATATTTCTTGCCTTCATCTATCCTTTTTGGGAGAGGATAAATGAAAATAGAAATATACATCTTTAGTTGGGACACCACGTAGATTTGCAAATCTTCTTATTGAGGTGATCGTACACATTGAGGAGAGGTGTACTATCTCAAAGATAGAAGTCACCACCCTACAATGGACCTAATCACCAACAAGGACTCCTAAGGATAATGGGTGATATGTACCAAAGATTCTTCTCCTACTTACATGGAAATGTAAAGTAAGGTTTATTTAAAGTTCGTTAAGTTCCTATAGGGCAAGCCCCCATAGTTAATTACATCCTAAAGAATGAGAACCCTTAGAATACTCTGATTAAGGTAAATGATCTTTGTCCAAAGATTTTAATATGTAGGACTATCAATTGATTATTTTGGAAGATCAAAAGGGATTGATCAAGGAGAGGGAGTTATTATCAAAGCCAAAGGAAGATAAGTAGAGATGCTATGCTAGAAACCTAGCAACATCTCAAACTATCCTAAAGTTGGGCTTTACATTTTGAAATTGATTTAATTTATTTGACTTGAATTTTTCATTAGAAATTTAGGCTTATGATTCCACAAATAGAAGATGATGGAAATGCCTAAGTGAGGATTTAGGCTTATAAAGGGGAGAAGCAACCTAACCTAAATCTAGGAGAGCTTTGGCAAAAGCACAACTTAAATCTAAGGTGAAAATGGGCTTTTGGTTTGCCTCCATAAGAGGACAAACCACTACTTGGACTTACAAACTGGGGTGGCCAACTAACTCCTCCTATGATTTTAAATTCATGTAGGCAAGTCATATGCTTTATGCAAGATAGCTAGGGTTATTCATTTAGAAAGAGACTAAGTCCTTAAACTCACTCTAAAGAGACTAGATCATGTAAGTGCATGCTTTAAATGAATTGAATCTAATGCAAGATTTCATTTTATTTTTATTTTTGACAATCATTTTGACTGGCTAATAGATTCATATGCCTAATGCATGAGAAATAAGATTATTGGCCAAAATTATGATAAAGGAGGAGGTGTTTCCACCATGGCTCTCAAAGGTCAAGCCAAGTTTCTTAGAAAAAGGTGAAGCCCTCCAATTAAGAGTGAAAATAATATGCATTTGTGCATGATGTTATAAAAGAAGTACTCATCCAACTAAGGGGTTGCTAATTCTTTTATCTTAATTTTAGCCTAAGCTTTAGGTGAGGTTATGAGTTCTTTATTTTAGTTTTGAATTGTTATTGAAGATTTATTTTTCCTAAGAGCCTAATCCACATCCATGCCATACATAAAGCAAGGAAGAAACTAGGAAAAGGATGCCACTTAATGCACAAGCTAAACAAATCATCAATCAATTTATAAAGCTAATCACAAAAGAATAAGAGGTCATTGTGGTCAGGTACCACCGAACAAACCAAAAAATAAATTGGGTAGCTAAGCTCTACCCTTATACAACATGGATTACAAATGAATTATATACAATTAAGCAAGGAACTCATTATTATGGGGGTATTCAAACTTCACTCCTTCATTCTTCTTTTCTTCTTTCTTCTTCCTTTCTTTCTTCTTTGATTCCTTCTTTGGATGGTTGGAATGTGGATGCTAAAGGCTTCACATGGTGCATAAGATGAGATCTTATGACCAATGCTCATCCTAATCCCCATAACAATCATTCTCAAATCCTAATTGCAAAATTACATAAAAAAGGAAAAGTAAATCTAGCTAACACCCAAAACAAAGGTTAGCTAAACAAACCACCAAATCTATGTATATTGGACTTATAAACCCACACATGGGTGACTAAGTCCACTGCCTATTGGATCATGCTTAGGGGTATAAGCTGCACAAGAAAATCATTTATATTTCTATTTATTAAATTCTTAAGCACAATCCCTAGAGAAGATAATGGTTAGACTAAGATCACCACATTCATTCTACAAATTCTAACATCCAAACTAAAACATATATCTTAAAAATAAAAGCAAGCTTCAAATCATGCACCTAACCTAAAGCTACAAGTGGTACTTAGCCTAATGTGTGCTTTAGAGGTTTGTGGTGTGCTTAGCTATGGCTTTAAGTTTAGAATTTTCTAAGTGTGAAGCATATTCAACTTAGAGGATTTCATTTAAGTGATTTAATTATTTTGGATTGATTTTATTTTATGTTTTGATTTTAAGTGAATCTACAATCAATTAGTTATAAGGGAGGAAAGAGAAGAGAACTTCTCTTCCTTCCCTAACCTAAGTAATTTCTAAAGTGGATTCATATTTTTGTTTATTTAGTGAATTAAGTGTTTTAATTGATCCTAAGTTTAGATGAACTCTAAACAAACCTATTCAAAAAAAGAAATTTTAAGATTAAGTAAAATGAACTAAATTCACAAAATATACATCACTTCTTCCCAACATGTATAACATGCATATGAATGAGTCCTAAACATATATATATACATGAAAATGGGAATATTTAGCACATTTTATGATGCATGCTAAGTAATTTACTTAAGCAAATTTGAAATTTTATGATGCATGATTTTCATTAAGTAGCAAAGGGGTTTCTTATCCAACTTTCACATGCACACATGAATGTGAAAGGCATAAGTGAGACGGCCATTAAAACCAGAGGTGTAAGGTACAAGACCTTTACTACTTAAAGCCTCACAACTTGGGGTTGTCCACTAATATACCACTTTCCTTAAATACAAGCATGTACAAAAGAAATGAATGGAATAAAGAATGCAAAAGTTGGTGTTGGTTGATTTATTTTGTTTATGTAATTTATATGCAAGCATAGGTATCCTTCTTAAGTGATGGTATAGGAATGAATAGGATATGGAATTAGGCAAGTGTTAGGTTCTTTTTCAAATGAGCCATACACCTTGCCAAATCCTATTCAAAACTATACTAAAAGAGAAGAGAAGGAAACCTACACTAATACACATTCTTGTAATTTACTCACATGCAAACTCATAAGTAAGATATAAGTAACACACTTTCAATTTTGATAATTGATCCATATTTTTGAAAATAATTTGAATTTAATAGTGATAATAGCCACTCATATTCTTACTTTAGCCAACACATGCAATTTGACATAAAGGAAACATTTTCATTTTAAATTTGATTTTTGAAAAGAATGGATGCATGAAACCATATGAAGCACATATTTAGCATGTTGGGGGAAGAACTAAAGTAATGAAATCATGTAAACACATTTACTTCAATTAAATCCTAAAGATAATTTTATGAAATAAGAAAGCTTAAAGTAAATCAAAGTTTATTTAATATGATTTTTGTTTGATTTTAAATTTGATTTAATTTTGAAAATGTGAATTGAGTTTGCTATTACTAACTCATTCACATATGCATTTTTTGAATTTTAGATGATTAGATTTATTTTATATTTTGATTAGTTAAGGTATGAATTAAACATGTTAATTATCCCTTACTACACCACCTTAGCATAGTTAATAAAATAATTATGAGCCAATGAGATGACATAAAACCTCACAAAGAATTTAATTTGCAATGCACCTAGGAAGAAAGGGGCCTAATGCAATTTGGCTCATGATTAATGATTTATTAAGCTAAGGGGTTTAACTTAAGTAATTTCAAACACCCTCACACATATGAGTTGAGTTTTGATTTCAATTGAACTTAGGCCTCATCTACCCAAAGTAGATTAATTAAGTGAAAAGTTTTAGAATTTTATGAAATTAATTAAGAGGGTAATTATGAATTATCCTTAAGAGAGGAGAAAGAAAAAGGGTTTATGGAATAGCTTAAGGGAAATGCCACAAAATTATTTCCAAAACCTCCCATTCACTAATCTAACCTTAATCAACTTCAAAAATAGATTAAACCACTAATCAAATTAATTACCTTAATTACATTGGGGTAATTAGGAATCAATTAGCAATTTCCAAATTAAGCTACCAATAAATTCTAAAAAATTAGGGAGGTAGAAGTCATCCACCAAAATACACTCAAGAAGTTTGAGATTAATCAGTGGATTAACTATGGAGTAATTAGCAAATTAAAATTTCAAATAAAACCTAAAATAAGAGAAAAACAATATTCAAAATCCATTAAAACCAATTTTAGAATATTCTAGACTGAATTATCTTTTAGTGGAAATTACCTCATATTTTTTAATTTTCTTTAGAGAGATATGAATTTTAGAAGTTTAGAGGATTAATTAGAATTATTTAAACCTTAATTAATTCCTAATCCAAAACCATGCAGCAACTCAAATTACACGCCATCCTGAGTGGCCACTTAAACATCACATCATACATGATGGCATCTCCATCACTCATCAAGGATCAAACATAGATTTAATCCTCTTTAGAGGGATAAAATAAGATATAAAATGTGATTTAATCTGATCCATCCAAAATGTGAATGGATGCGAGATCATCCTATTCTTCCAAGAATAATGGAGACCGCCCACTTTCAAAGGAAAGATTTGAGCATCAGCTTATTGGATTGAAACTCAACCCACACCATCTAAACCTAATGGCAAGCACATATAATGTCACCCATGGGATCAAAATTTCTTTCACAAAGCTCCACACCACATTGAGTTTAATGGTCAAAATGTCATACCTCACAAGGTGATCAGACACTGATTCTGAGGAGCTTGTGATTGAGATAAGCTTTGGTGAAAGTTTTAGCTCTTTGAGTGGATAGTTCTACCAACTCCTCCTCCTAGTAGCTTAATTTTGATTGAAGTGGATCTTCCCTTGCCTTGGAGAAAAGAGGTTGGGCAAGCTCACTTGGTCCCCGAGGGAGTGTGCAAGGGAATTGACTTGGTTTGGTGTGTGAAAGTACCTTGAGCTCCTATTTTTGCTTAAGGAAAGGAGAAATGGCAAATTTTAACTCTCTCTAAGAAGCTTGGGAAGGCTCTCAAATGGCTCCTCTAGCTTCTATGATTCAATCAATTAGGCTCATAATTGAAGTGAATTAGGGAGTATATCTCCCCTTAGCAATCAATCAAGCTTCACTTGCCATTTTGATCCAATTGACCAGGCAAAGGGTTGTTTTATCTGTTAGAGGCTTGCACATGGTTGAGCTGGAGGAATGGTAACTCCCATGTGCTCAAATTGAGTGGGAGCATGATTCCATGTGGCCAATTTGAGCCATTGATTTGGCCTTGGGTCAAGTGGGCTGACCAAACCCATTGGGTTGCACCCCTCCATAAACTTGACCTATTAGGAGAGTATCAGGTATTGGGATTTGACCAAAATTTGTTCTATGGCCTAGGTGTAGAATGGTCATTTTTTTGAATTTGGATATGTATGTTGAGAAAATAGGTTTGGCCAAGTTTCATTAGATTTGAGTTCATTTGGTATGGTTTGGCTCATATTGACCATTTAGGTCAAACAGGTCAACTTAGTTGACCAATTGGTCAAACTGGTCAAACTAAGAGTCAAGTTCATATGACCATTTGAAATATTTTGGTGGCTTTGGTTTGATTCAATTTGGTTTAGGTTTGAATTTGGTTCATATGATTTCATTTAGGTCAAATGGGTCAAGTTGACTAATTTGACCCATTTGACAATTTGAGCTAGGTCATGGGTAGGTTTAGATTTGTTATCATGAAGTGGATTGGTATCTTGTTTCAATCAATTTTGGTAAGTTTGAATTTGGCTCAACATAACCCCAGTCAAGTTCAAGGTCAAGCAATTAGGTTTAGTTGGCCAATTGAGGCTTTTCAAGTTCAATAAAAGTGATTTGGAATGAACTTGACCCATTGGTTTCAATCAATTTGGCTTAGATCAAGTTTTGATATTTTGAATTTTAGGTCAAGTTGTTAACTGGGTCATGTGGCCAATTGGGATAGTTAGCTCAAATGTTGACTTGGTCACCTCAAACATTATTCATGAATGAACTTAGATCAATGGTTTCACCAATTTGGCCTATGGTGGATTTTGCTAGCTATGTTTCATTTTGGCTAAGTGATTGTCAACCCTTAGGTTTGACTTGTTTGACCCAATTTGATTGATCATCTCATGATGATTGTTGATCATGATGAGAGGCATAGGTCTTGATTCAATCCAATTTGGTTAGGATTAAAATTTGGCTCATAAGGGGTACTTAAGGTCACTTGGGTCAAGTGAGCTAAATGGGTCAAATGGCTTGGTCAAAGCTTGATTTGAGTTTGATTGAACTTGTATATGGACTTATGATTGAAATATAAATCCATTTGCAAGTGGTTTGAAGTCAAATGGGTTTTGATTCATTTGACAATTTCATATTCAAAGGAAGAACATGAATATATTTTGGCTTAATTTTTGAATTGAGTTTTGGTTTAGTGATTGACGTTTGTATTTATATTTGGTTCATGATTGAATGATTAATTGAATCATGAAGAAAATTCAAGAGTTTGGCTTGATTTGAAGTTGATTTGGCTAAGTCCAAGATTTTGACATATAAGGCTTAGGTTGGATTTTGAATGGATTTGAGTTTGATTTTTGGAATTGGTTTTGATTGATTGAATTTATATTTCATTTATATATGTGAATATAAATGAGAATATAAATAGATCATTGAAAATTTCATGAATTTGGAATGATTTGATCATGTTCTAGGCTAAGTCTTTTAAGAGAAATTTTGAGTTTTGGATTTGATTTTGAGTTTAGTTTAAATTGATATTTTTCATTTATATATGAATATAAATGAGAATATAAATGAGTCATGAGAAAATTTCATGAATTTGAAGTGATTTGATCATGATGTGCAAATCTTAAGAGAAATTTAAAGGATTTAGGAAATTTGAGTTTTGGATTTGAGTTTTGAGTTTAGTTTGATTTGAATTTATATTTCATTTATATATGTGAATATAAATGAGAATATGAATGAGTTATTAGAAAATCTTATGAGTTTGAATTGATTTGAAGGTGATTTTGGATAAGTCCTTAAGAGGGAAAAGGATTTAAAAAAAAATTGATTTTGAATTGGGAATTTGAATTTTGGATTTAGTTTGATTGATTTGAATTTATATTTCATTTATGTATGTGAATATAAATGAGAATATAAATGAGTTATGAAAACTTCATGTTTGAATTGATTTGATCATGATTTAGGCTAAGTCCTTTAAGAGAAGACAAGGACTTAAGAAAGATTTGGAATTAGAATTTCATTCATGGGTTTCAATCATGGATTTCAATCATGTGGCATTGATTTGAGTTTGGAGAAAATCAAATAAGATTGATTTGGAGTTTGACTTGAAGGAAGCAAGGTGAGGAGTAGTCCCAGCTAAGGGTAGGCAAATGTTTCTAACACCCCTAAGGCATGACCCATTCCTATGGCTAACTCTTCTATGTATAAAGGGCTAGGTTGAGTGTCCACCTAACTAGATGTGTCTTAAGACTAAGGAACTCTTAAATTCTAAGAAAATTTTTATGTCTAATATGGAGGGGTTGAGAGCTCATTCAAAAAAATGAGGTCAGCAGGTATGTGAGATGGAAATCAATTTTTTGAAAGAGGAGATCTCAACTTAATCATATATGGAATTTATTAAGTGGGATTTCAAAGTGATGTCATTTTATTTTGAAATGAAATCTTCATTCAATAAATTTGGGTATATTGAATGGAGATGTTTATATGTGCTTTTGAACAATTTATTTTTTGATTTTGTTTGAGAATGAAACATCTTCAATTGAATGGAGAGGTTTCACATGTGCTTTTTGAAAAATTTATTTTTGATTTTGTTTGGAAAGGTGAAAATTTCAACTTAACACATGTGGAATGTGTTGAATGGAATTTCAAAGTTGTAAAGTTTTTTTGTTTGAAGATGCAACATCCATTCAACATATTTGAATGTATTGAATGGATAAACTTATGTTCAAATTTTGTGCTTTTGAAAACATGATTGTTGAAATTTTATCTTTGAAAATGAGGTCTTCACTAAAATGAATTGAGTGAAGAAGCTCATTTGTGCTTTTAGAAAATGTGATTATTGGAATCTTACTTTTGAAAATGAAGTCTTCACCCAAAATGAATTGAATGAAGGAACTCATTTGTGCTTTTAGAAATGTGATTTTAGAATTTTTTTGTTAAGATAATCTACATATAACAATCATAAAGATTGTTAGATGAAAATGATTTAGGAAAATTTTGTGCAAAAAATATTTTATTATGTGCATTTTTCAAAGAGTGCTTTTGAAAAGCAAGATTTTTATAAAGGATTTATTTTATCTTTATTATTTAGAATGAACCTTTCCATATCATAGAAATGATAAGGAGGAAGTCTTTAAATATTTTCTTTTATTATAATTTTTTTACCCATTGACAACCAACGGGTTTTAAGACCAACACGGGTAAGGTCTAAAACCCAAAGATGTTGGGTGAACTTGACTTAAGGATGAAATAAGCTGTGCCAACGAAAAGAAAGATAGTCTTGGATTCATACAGGTACAACCAATATCACTTAGAGATAACGATCATTTACCAAAGATTGAGAGAGGAACCTCCCCGAGTCGCTAGAAAATCTATGGTGAAAAATTTTCAATTTCTTTTGAAAGAAATGTATACTTCCATCTTCACTCTATACGATAAAATAAAAGATATAAATATATTTTCTATTTTATGCATTTGGATACCACGTAGATCCATAGATGTTCTTAATAAGGTGATGAGTAAGACCTTGAGGAGAAGTGTATTATCTCAAAAGATAGAAGTCACTACCCTAAAAAATGGGCTTAATCACGAATATGACCCCAAGTACAATGGGTCTGTAGTACTAGAGATTCTTCCACTTTTACATGAAAAAGTAATTTATTTTAAAGTTCATTGTTTCTATAGGCAAGCCCTATAGTTTATTACATCTTATGGAAGGGGATTCTTTAGGAATACTCAATTAAGGTAAATGATCGTTATCTCTAAATATTGCAATAGGTGTGACTATCAATCGACAGTTTATTTTGGAAGATCAAATGGGATTGATCAAAGAGAGAAGGAAGTATTATCAAAGCCAAATGAAGATAAGTAGGAGACACTCATGATGCTAGGAAACCTAGTGAGAATCTCAAACTATCCCATGATTGGGCTTTACATTTTGAAATTGATTTAATTTATTTGAGTTGAATTTTTCATTAGAAATTTAGGGCTGATGATTCCACAACACAATATTGTGGAAATGCCTAGGAGGTGAGGATTTATACTTATGGCCCACAAAGGGGAGAAGTAACCTCAAAGCTAGGGAGCTTTGGCGAGGGCCAAAAATAAAGCCTAAATTTAAGGAGAAAATGGGTATATAGTTTACCTCCACAAGAGAGAGTAAATCACCAGACTACTTAGACTTACAATTGCCTGGGGGTGGCAGCCAACTAACTCCTCTTGTGATTTTAAATTCATGTACCCAAGTCATATGCTTTATGCAAGATAGCTAGACTATTATTTATTTAGAAAGAGTCTAAGTCCTTAAACTCACTCTCTAAGAGACTAGATCATGTAAGAGCATGAAAAATGACCTAGATCTAATGCAAAACATATTACATATTATTTTCATTTTTGGACAATCAATTTGACTCAAGCTAATAGGATTCATATGCCTAAAGCATGCAAAGTAAGATTATTGGACAAAATCAGCAAGAAGAGAGTAGGTGTGTTTCCACCATGGCATTCAAAGGTCAAGCCAAGTTTCTCTGGCAAAGGTGGAAGCACTCCAATCAAGAGTGAAACAAGATGCTTTTGTGCATGATATTATAAAAGAAATACTCATCCAGCTTAGGGGTTGCTAATTATTTTATCATTCTTATTTGTTTCCTTCTTTTGGATGGTTGGAATGTGGATGCTCAAAGGCTTCACATGGTACATAATATGAGATCTTATGACCAATGCTTATCCTAATCCCCATAATAATCATTCCAAAATCCTAATTGCTAAAAACTACATGAAAAGGGAAAAATAAAAATATAACTAACACTTGTAAAACATAGATTAGCTAAAATAAGCCATACAAATCCCAAGCATGTATATTGTACTTACCATCCCACACATGGGTGACTAAGTCCACCTAGCCTATTAGATTGTGCTTAGGGGTATAAGCACCTGCACGATGAAAGTATTTATATTTTTATTTATTATAATGCCCCTTGACCACAATCCCCTACAGAAGATAATGGTTAGACTAAGATCTCCCTATCATTTGGTCTACGCATATACACCCTAACATCCAGACTAAAAAAAACATCACAAAACAAAAGCAAACATCAAACCATGCACTGCCCTAATCTAAAGTTAGAAGTGGTGACTTAGCCTATGAGTGTGCTTTTAATGTTTGTGTGGTATGCTTAGCTATGGATTTAAGTCAGAGTTTTCAAAGTGTGCAGAGTGTTCAACTTAGAGGGGGGGTTTTATTTAAGTTGTTTAGTTATCTTGGGTTGATTTTATTTTGTGTTTTGATTAGGTTCAAGTGAATCCTATAATTAATTACTAGGTTGTAAAGAGAGGGAAAGAGAAGAAAAAAACTTCTCTTTCCTTCCCTATCTTAAGTAATTTCTAAAGTAGATTCATATTTTAGTTTTGTTTAGTGAATATTTTATTATGTTTTTAATTAATCCTAAGTTTAGATCAACTCTAAAAAAATCTATTCAAATGAAAGGCATTTTAAGA
This sequence comes from Cymbidium sinense, assembly GCA_021442155.1. Lineage (NCBI taxonomy): Eukaryota > Viridiplantae > Streptophyta > Magnoliopsida > Asparagales > Orchidaceae > Cymbidium > Cymbidium sinense. Next base: position 58,343 of record JAKCPB010000634.1, read on the forward strand.
TTAAGTAAAGTGAATTAATATCACAAAACACACATCACTTGATTTCATTCCCAACATGTATAACATGCACATGGATGAATCCTAAGTATATCAATACACATCAAATGGGAATGTTTAACACACTTTATGATGAATGCTAAATAAGCTACTTAAGAAAATTTGAATGCTTATGATGCATGATTTTCATTAAGTAGAAAAGGGGAGTTTCTTATCCAATTTTAACAAGCACACATGAATGTATGAAAGACATAAGTGGGTACAATGCCATTGTTAGCACCAGAAGTGTAAGTTACAAGACCTACTTAGGGCTACTTAAAGTCTCATAACCCCGGGATTGTTTAGACTAATATATTACTTTCCTTAAATACAAGCATATGTACAAAATAAATGAACGGAAAAGAAAGGATGCAAAAAATTATACTTTATTGTTTGATTTGTTTATGAAATTTATTTGTGTGAATATGAAGATCCTTCTTAGGTTATAACATGGAAGGCGATAAGCGTAGAATTGAGCAAGTGTTATGTCCTTTTAAAAGAACTATACACTTTGCAAATCTTATTCAAATCCATGTTAAGAGAAAAGAAAGGAAGCAAACATAAGATACATTTTTATATTCAAATGCAAACTTATAAATAGAAAAATAAGTAACACACTTTTAGTTTTGATAATTGATTCATATATTTTGAAAATAATTTGGAATTTAACAGTGATAATAGCCATTCAAAATTTTACTTTAGCCAAAACATGCAATTAAATATTATAAGGAAAACATTTTCATTTTAATTTTATTTTTGAAAAGCATGAATGCATGAAATCCATAGGACATACACATTTAGCATGATTGGAAAGAAATCAAGTGATGAAAGCAATGTAAATTCATCCACCCTAATTAATTTCTAAAGATAATCTTATAAAATAAAAGAGTTTAAAGCAAATCAAGTTATTTTTAAAGAAGGTTTGATTTTGTTTAGAGTTTGATTTAAATTGAGAAATGTGAGGTGAGTTTTCTGTTCCTAACCCCTTCCCACATGTGTATGATATTTAAATTCAATTTTTAGATGATTAGATCCATATTATATTTATGATTAGGTTAAGGTATGAATTAAGTGTGTTAATTACCCCTTACCTATACCACCTTAGCATAGTTAGTCAAATAATTATGAGCTAATGAGATGACATAAAACTACACACGGAATTTAAATCAGCAATCCACCTAGTAAGAAAAGGGCCTAATGTATTTGGCTCATGATTAATCATTATTTAAACTAAGAGGTTTAACTTAAGTACTTTCATAACCCCCTCACACATATGAGTTGAATTTTTATTTCCTTATTTATGCATAGGCTCTTGGACACTTAAACATCTACCCAAGATAGATTAATTGAGTTCTGGAAAGTTTTAGAATTTTATGAAATTAATTAAGGGGTAATTAGTGAATAAACCCTTAATTAATGATGGATTGAGGTAGAAATGGGTGGTTTAGGGAATATCTTACGGAAAGTATCTCAAAATAATTCCCTAAATCTCATATTCACTTAATTAAATCTTAATTATCTCAATCAGAGGGTTAAACCACTAATTATACCCTAAAGCCTAATTAGATTAAGGGAGTGAATAAGTAATGAGTTAGCACTTCCTATAATTAAGCCACCAATAAATCCCAAGAAAATTAAGGGAGGTAGGAGTCATCCCACTTATCATAAATAAGAAGTTTTGGATTAATCAGTGGACTAATTAGGAGGTAATTAGTAAAATAACATTCTTAATAAAATCCAAATTCAGAGAAAAGAACCATTCAAAATCAATTAAAATTAATTTTAGAATATTCTATGTTCAATTATGTTTTCCATGCAATTTATTTCATATTTTTCTGATTTTTCTAGGCTTAGATATGAATTTAGGAAGTGTGGTGAAATGTTTTCACATGATGAATGCTAAATGAGTTACTTAAGAAAATTTGAATGCTTATGATGCATTATTTTCATTAAGTAGAAAAGGGGAGTTTCTTATCCAACTTTCACATGCACATGAATGTATGAAAGGCATAAGTGAATCCATTGTTAGTAGAAGTGTAAGTTACAAGACCTACTTAGGTTATATTTAAAGCCTCGCAACCCCGAGGTTGTTTAGACTAATATACTACTTACCTTAAATACAAGCATATGTACAAAAGAAATGAATGGAAAAGAAAGGATGCAAAAAGTTATACTTGATTGTTTGATTTGTTTATGCAATTTATATGTGTGAATATGAAGATCCTTCTTAGGTTATAACATGGAAGGGGATAAGAGTAGATTGAGCAAGTGTTATGTTCTTTTAAAAGAACTATACACTTTGCAAATCTTATTCAAATCAATGTTAAGAGAAAAGAAAGGAAGAAACATAAGACACATTTTATATTCAAATGCAAACTTATAAATAGAAAAATAAGTAACACACTTTTAGTTTTGGTAATTGATTCATATATTTTGAAAATAATTTAGAATTTAACAGTGATAATAGCCATTCAAAATTTTACTTTAGCCAAAACATATAATTGAATATTATAAGGAAAAAATTTTCATTTTAATTTTATTTTTGAAAAGCGTGAATGCATGAAATCCATATGACATACACATTTAACATGATAGTAAAGAAATCAAGTGATGAAAGCAATGTAAATCATCAACCCTAATTAATTTCTAAAGATAATCTTATAAAATAAGGAAGCATAAAGCAAATCAAGTTGTTTTTAAAGAAGGTTTGATCTTGTTTATTGTTTGATTTAATTTGAGAAATCTGAGGTGAGTTTGCTGTTCCTAAGCCCTTCCCACATGTGTATGATATTTAAATTCAATTTTTAGATGATTAGATCCATATTATATTTATGATTAGGTTAAGGTATGAATTAAGTGTGTTAATTACCTTAACTATACCACCTTAGCATAGTTAATCAAATAATTATGAGCTAATGAGATGACATAAAACTACAAGGAATTTAAATAATAATCAGTAAGGGCCTAATGCATTTGGCTCATGATTAATGATTAATTAAACTAAACTTAAGTACTTTCATAACCCCTCACATATGAGTTGGATTTTGATTTCCTTATGTTTACTTAGGCTCTTGGACACTTAAACATCTACCCAATATAGATTAATTGAGTTCTGGAAACTTTTAGAATTTTATGAAATTAATTATAAAATTAGTGAATAAACACTTAATTAAAGATGGATTGAAGAAGAAATTGAATATCTTAAAGTATCAGAATAATTCCCTAAACCTCATATTACTTAATCAAATCTTAATTGTCTCAATTAGAGGCTACCACTATACCCTTAATAAGCTTAATTATTAGTGATTAAGGAATGAGAAGTTCCTCTAATTAAGCCACCAATAAATCCCACAAAAATTAGGGGAGGTAGGAGTCATCCCACTAATCATACACAATAAGTTTTGGATTAATCAGTGGAGTAATTAGGGGGTAATTTGTAATATAACATTCTCAATAAAACCCAAATTCAGAGAAAAGAAGCATTCAAGATCAATTAAAATCAATTTTAGAATATTCTATGTTCAATTATGTTTTCAATGCAATTCATTTCATATTTGTTCTAATTTTTCTAGGCTTAGATATGAATTTAGGAAGTGCGGTGAAATATTCTCGCCTTCATCTATCCTCTTGAAGAGGATAAATGAAAATAAAAAGACACACCATTTTGGTCGGGATACCACGTAGATCCATAGATGTTCTTATTAGGGTAATCGAGTATGACATTGAGGAGAGGTGTACTATCTCAAAAGATGGAAGTCACCACCCTACAACGGACCTAATCACCTCAATAAGGACTCCTAAGGACTATGGGTCTACAAATGTACCATAGATTCTTACCTTACTTTACATGAAAAGTGGGTTTATTTTAAGTTCATTGTTCACAGGCAAGCCCCCATTAATACATCTTAAGGAAAGGGGATTCTTAAGAATACTCTGATTAAGGTAAATGATCATTGTCTCCAAAGATTTCAATAGGTAGGACTATCAATCGATTAGTTTATTTTTGGAAAATCAAGTGGGATCGATCATGAGGAGGGAGTTCTTTTCGAAGCCAAATGGAGATGAGTAGGGAATGTTTAGGATAATAGGAAGCCTAGTAAACATCCCAAACTATCTTATGGTTGGGCTTTACATTTCTAAAATTGAGGGGAATTATTTATTTGAGTTGAATTTTTATTATAAGTTTAGGGCTCATAATTCCACAATACAAAGTTATGGAAATGCCTAAGAGGTGAGGATTTATGCTTATGGCCAGAAGCAACCTCAAAACCTAAATCTAGGAGCTTTGGAAAGGCCAAATGCATTACCTAAATCTAAGGCAAAAATGGGTATTCATTTGCTACAGAGAAAAAACCACATAGACTTACAACCATCTGTGGCCCAACCAACTCCACCTATGATTTTAAATTCATAAAAGTCATATGCTTTATGTAAGATAATGTTGTTATTTATTTAGAAAGAGACTAAGTCCTTAAACTCTAAAGAGACTAGATCATGTAAGGGCATGCTTCAAATGACCTAAATCTAATGCAAATCATATTATATATTTTTTTTGGACAATCATTTGACTCAGTTTATATTCATATGCTTAATAAAGAAGTAAAATTATTGGCCAAAATTAGTGAGAAGGGAGGAGGTGTGTTTCCACCATAGCTCTCAAAGGTCAAGCCAAGTTTCTTTAACAAATGTGGAAGCCCTCCAATCAAGAGTGAAATAAGATGTTGTTGTGATGAAAGAGAAATACTCATCCATAAGGTTGCTAATTCTTTTATCTTGATTTTAACTTAGGATTTAAGTGAGGTTATGAGTTACTTATTTTAATTTTGAGCTAATTAATTTGGTAGAAGATTTATTTTTTTAAGAGCCTAATTGTCATCCATCAGCCATACATAAGAGAAGAAACTAGGAAAATATGTCATCTTAATGCACAAGCTAAGCAAAACATCACACATTTTATAAAGCTAACAAAAGAATAAAAGGTCTATTCGCACCACCAAAAACCCAAAAAACAAATTAGAAAGCTTTACTTTTATACAACCCAATTACAAAATTAAGTACAATTAAGCAAGGAATTCATTATTATGGGTGTCTTCAAGCTTCATTTCTTCATTCTTCTTTTCTTCTTACTCCTTCTTTTCTTCTTTCATCTTTGGTTCCTTCTTTTGGATGATTGGAAGGTGGATGCTCCAAAGGCTTCACATGGTACATAAGGCATGGCCTTATAACCAATGCTAATCCTAATCCGCATAACAATCATTCCAAAATCCTAATTACAAAGGTACATGAAATGGGAAAAAGTGAATCTAACTAAAACCTACAAAACTGATATTATCTAAACAAACCACACATTCCCAAGCATGTATATAAACAAATTGGACTTAGCACTCCACACATGGGTAACCAAGTCCACCTAGCCCATTTTGGATCATGCTTAAGGTATAATAAACAAAAGAAAGCTACATTTTTATTAAAGCATCCCAAAATACCTAGAAGATAATGATTAGACTAAATCATCCCACCATCATTTCACACATACACTAACATCCATAAAACATTACATCACAAAATAAAAAAATAAACATCAAACCATACATTGCCTAACATAGACTAGAAGTTGTGATTTAGCTAATGTGTGCCATTTTGGTATGCTTAGCTAGGCTTTGAGGTTAGGAATTTTTTAAGTGTGAAAAGGTTCAACTTAGAAGGGTAGTCTCATTTAAGTTATTTAGTTGATATGGGTTAATTTTATTTGATAATTTGATTTAGTTTAAATGAACCTACTTAATTACTAAACATTGTAAAGAGAGGAAAAGAGAACTTCTCTTTCCTCCCTACCTTAAGTGATTTCTAAGCTAGATTCATTAATGATTTTTTTTAGTGAATGTTTTATTATGTGTTTTAATTAATCCTAAGTTTAGATTTTCTAAACAAACCTATTCAAAAGGAAAGGCATTTTAAGATTAAGTAAAGTGAATTACTATCACAAAACACAATATTTATTTCTTTCCCACATGTGTATAACATGCATATGAATGGATTAAGCATATCTATACATGCAAATGGGAATGTTTAGCATACTTTATGATGAATGCTAAGACGATTTAAAAAAAAAATTTGGAATGTTTCATGTATGCATGATTTTCTTAAGTAAGAGAGTGATTCTTTTATCCATTTCATATGCACATTTACAAGTATAAAAATACATAAGATAGTACAACCATTTTTAACCAAGGGGTACAATACCTACTTAGGGCTACTTAAAGCCTCACAACCTCAGAGTTGTCAGACTAATATACCACTTTTCTTAAATACATGTACATGTACAAAAAGAAATGCATGGAATGAGAATGCTATGAGTTACTTAAGAAAATTTGAATGCTTTATGATGCATGATTTTCAAGGTAGAAAAGAGTTTTCTTATCCATTTTTACATGCACACATGTATGTATGAAAGACATAAGTGAGTACAATGTCATTGTTAACTAGAAGACCCCACTAGGCTACTTAAATCTCAACCCGGGGTTGTCCACCTATTAATATAAATACTTAATACATGCATATAAAAAGAAATGAATGGAAAAGAAAGATGCAAAAGTTTGTGTTTTGATTTATTTTTTATGCAATTTCTATGTGCAAATGTAGATGTACTTCTTAAGTAATAGTATAGGAATGAATAGGACTGGAATTAAGCAAGTGTTATGTTATTTTCAAATGAACTATACACTTTTCCAAATCCTATTCAAAACCATAATAAAAGAAAAGAGATGGAAGGCCTATGCACATCTTCATATTTATATCCACTTTAAAAAATTATAAGTAGCACACTTTCAATTTTAGGTATTTGATTTATAAAAAAATAGGTTTGAATTTAATAGTGATAATAGCTATATTCTTACTTTAGCCAAAACATGTAATTTGACATAAAGAAAACATTTTATTTTGAATTTTATTTTAGAAAAGCATGAATGTATAAAACTCATATGACATACACATTTAGCATGCTAGGAAAGAAAGTGATGTAAGCATGTAATTTCATTCACCTAATTAATTCTTAAAGACAATCTTATGAAGTAAGATCATTTAAAGAGAATCAAATATTATTTAAAGAGACTTTCATTTTGCTTTGAGTTTAATTTGAATTAGGAAAGTGTGAGAAGGTTTACTTACCCATTCCACATGTGTGCATTATTTTAGTTTAATTTTAGGTGATTATATTAATTTTATGCTTTGGTTAGGTTGTGTAGATTAATTTCATTAATTACCCTTACCTATACCACATTTAATCAAATAATTATGAGCCAATGTATGACATAAACCACAAGGAATTTAAACCAGTAATGCATCTTAGAAAGAAAGGTACCTGCAATTGTCTCACAATTAATGATTAATTAAGCTAAAGGGTTTAATTTAAGTACTTTCAACCCTTCCCACACATTTGGGTTGGGTATGATTTACATGTTTACTTAGGTTATTGAACACCAAGTATCTTCCCAAGAAGGATTAGGTTTAGGTGATTAAGTTTCTACATTAATTTTTGTTTTGAGAATTTTATTTGATTAATTAAGTAGATCATTAGTGGATTAACCCTTAATTAAATTTGGATTTAAGGAAGAAAGACTGGGTTTTGGGAATAGTTGAAGGAAAATATTCTAAAATCATTCCATAAACCTCTTAATCACTTAATAAAAGTTTAATTATCTTAATCAAAGAATTAAAGGACTATTCACATGCTTAATTAATCTTAATTACATTAAAAGAGTGATTAGGGGTTCATTGTTAATTTCCCTGGTTAACTCATTAATAAATTCTAAGAAAATTACGAGAGGTAGAAGTCATCCCACTAACCATTCTTGAGTAGTTTAGAATTAATTAATAAAGTCAATAGGAGTAATAGGGTTATTAAGTTTTAAATAAACCTAATTAAGGAAAATCTACAATCAAATCAATCAAAAAAAATTTTATTGGATTCTCCTCTGAAGTATCTTTAAAATGAACCTCAGTTTATATTTTTTGAATTTTTTGACAATTCATTATGAATTTAAGAAGTTTCAATTGATTTAAGTAATTTTTATGAATTCTACTAATTTAGTTTATTAAAATAAATCATTTGACACTCAAAATTCAATATCTTTTAATCCAAAGGTCATTTTGACTTGAAATGTTTAGGTGCATTTTAACATCAATTGTAATTCTAGAAATTTTAACTTAATGATATGTATTTTTGGTGTAATTAAAAAAGTTTGATTTTTTTAATAAAACTCAAATTAAGCTTAAATATTCAGTAAAACTTTAGGATTTTAGGTTTGTTGTATTCCTCTCAGAAAGGAAAATCCAACATGGCCTTGTTTGCAAATTTTGGTTGAGTATTTTATTTTCTATGAATTTTTGAAATTTTAGGTGATTTTAATTAATTTTAAATCAAATATGGCCGACATGAAATGATTGGACACGCTCATACAACATCAGATTCATGCACATCAGGATGGAAACGAAAACAACCCAAAAGAGTGATTTTTTAGACCAGATCTGAACCGATAGTTGATCAGAAAGATTGTGGATTGCATGATTGAATTTGAGCATTTGATGATAAGCATGATCAAGGTCTGATCTCATTAGGTGATTTGAAGGCTCACGAGAGCTATTCATCCAACCATGGGATGGATTCCACCGTATGAATAGTGATTTTAGGATTTTTTTTTAAGAAACAATTAGGATTTCTAAGTAAAAACTTGTCCAAATGGACTGATTTTTTCATCAATTCACACCAAAAAAAAATTCTATTTTCTAATTGAGATGATTTAAAATAAAAATCAGGGATTGTCTAGAATGAAATTATGCAAAACCATCACAAAAAGAGGGATCCTAAGGTCGCTTTTTGAAGGTTACCTCACCGGGATGATTTTTGTGGTGACTGAGCGCTCAAGTGAGGGAAGAATCTTGAGAGATCCCTTCACATCAAAATGAAGATTTCTCTGATCATCATTTCACAAAATCTAGTTTTGGAGTATTTTCTCCAAAATGAAGTGGTTGTGATAATGGCTTTGAGCTCTAAGAGAGGGTGAATGAGAGGAATGAGGGTTTCCTTCAACCACTAAAGCCTTAGAATGAAAAGTGAAGTCAAATGAGCTAAAATCCACTTTTTGTTTTAAAATTTGGCTCCAAAGTCATGTCATTTGGCTTGGGGTGGCTGGGTATGGAATAGAGTCATCCTAGGTTGCTCCCTATGGTTGACTAAGGCATGGAAAGTGGCTCCCAAGAAGGACAAGTGGGTGTCCTAGCCAAAGGGAGGTGAGTGTCCTTCATGCCAAGTGTTCCAATGGTGAGGTGATTTCACCTCCCCATGAGTCATGGCTGCCCCAACCACTCTTGATCCTTGGTGCCTATGTGACCAATGGATGAGTGGCTTAAAGAAGAGAAATGACCACTTGGGAAAGTGTCTTTTCTCATGGAATGCCCTGATCCAAGGAAAAGTGGTCATTTGACATTGAATTTGATTTGGGAAGATTTTAAATAAGTCAAAAGTAAGTTGGACCAAATTTTATGCCATTTAAAGTTCAATTGGTTTAATTTAGTTAAATTGACCCATTTCAAATCGAAAAATGGGTTAGGTTGACTAATTGGTCAAATTAGGTCAAACCAAGAGTTGGATCAATTTAAATGGCTATTTGAGTATATTGGTTCAATTGGTTTCAATATTTGGTTTAATTTGGATTTAACTTAGATTTTGACCAATTTAATCCTTTAAGTCAATTTGGGCTAGTTGACAATTTGACCTAATTGACCAAATTGGCTTGAATCATGGGTTGGTTTAGTTGATCATTTGGAATGTATATGTTTCTAATCAATTTGGTTTATATTTAATTTTTTGATTTGACCTTTTAGGTCAAGTTGGGTTCATGGTCAATGGCAAGTTGTCTAGTTGGCCAATTGGCCAAATTAGGTTTAATTAAGACAAGTTCAATCAATTTGAGTGAACTTGAGCAATTGGTTGCACCAATTTGGTTTGCTGTGTTTGGTTCATGTGGGTTAAATGGTTGACTTGGTCAATGGGCTAGGACTTGGTTTGACCCTATTTCATGATAATTGATTAACCTATGATGATCAACAAATATGACATGAAGTTTGGATTGGATTAATTTATTTTGATTTCGATTGAATTGAATTTTGGTTCATGTTGGTCAAATTGGCCACTTTGGATCAAGTGAGCCAATTGGGTTTAGTTTGCTTGATCAAGGATTGATTCAAGTTTGGTTAAACTCACAAAGGATTTATGATTGAAATATAAATCCATTTGCAAGTGGTCTAGATTCAAATGAGTTTTGATTCATTTGACCAAGTCAAAAGGGTGAACATGAGTTTGACTTGGCTTGATTTTTGAATTTAGTTTTGATTTGAGGATTAAAGTTTATGTTTGGATTCATGATTGAAGGATTGATTGAATCATGAAGAAAATCAAGAGTTTGGCTTGATTTGAGTTTGATTTGGCTAATTTCAAGAATTTGACTTGAAAGGCTTAGTTGATTTTTTGAATTTGAGTTTGATTTTAAATTTGGTTTTGGATATTTGAATTTATAATTCATTTATATTTATGAATATAAATGAGAATATAAAGGGGTTATGAGAAAATTTCTTGAATTTGAATTGATTTGGATTTGATTTGAGCAAGTCCATAAGATAGAACCAAAGGGCTTAGGAAAGATTTTGGAATTTGAATTTGAATTTTGGATCATGGGTTTCAATTATTTGGAATTAATTTGAGTTTAGGAAAATCAATTAGGAAATTGATTGTTGATTTAATTTGGAGTTTGACTGAAGGAAGGATGTGAGAAATGTGGTTCAAGCTATAGGGTAGGCAAATTTTCCTAAGATCCCTAAGGCATGATCTATTCCTATGGCTAACTCTTTTAAGTCTCTAGGGCTAGGTTAAGTGTCTATATAATCACAAAATGTGTCTTAAGACTAAGTAATTCTTAAAGTATAAGAAATGTCATATATCTAAGATGGAGGGGTTGAGAGCTCATTCCAAAAATGAGGTCAACAAGAAGGTTTGGTGATTAAATAATAATTAAAAAAAGCATAATTATATGCCTAATCCCATTAGCGCCATGTGGGCAACTAACGTAGCATGCGCTTTCCATATGGTGTGAAGGGATTGGTTCACTTATCACATCGTAGCGCCACATCACTGGCAATACTATGCGCTTTCTGTTCAGCCATCCAATCAAGGATCGGATGACTGAGATTAAAGCCATAGTTCTAAAGAGTGAAACATGGGATGCTACGTGTTTCAATCTCGGTCGTCCATCCAAAATGCACGGATGGATGGCCAGAGATTCATCCCTATAATTCCCTATGAGTAATGGAGATTGTCCACGTTCTAGGGCAAGATCTGGGCTCGATTGAGCTTATAGATTGGGCTAAAATTTAACCTACACCTTCATCATACAATGGAGAATATATCAATGGCTAAGGAATGAAAATTCAGTGCTTTGTTGATAAATATCTTAATTGGGTTGCTTAAAGGCCAACTCCACCTTGAACTCCTTGTTTTGATCAACTAGCACCCCTTTTGCCTTTGGAGCATGGGAAAGAGCTTAGAAAATTGGGTCCCTTGAGTTTGCAAGGGAATTGGGCTAGTTTTGGTGTGGTGAGATTGGATTTTGGTTTTCTTCCCTATTTTATTTGACAAATTGAGAAATGGGAAGTTCAAACTCTCTGGAATCTTAGAAGAGTAGAAGGCTTTCTAAGTTCCTTTGCTTCAAATTATCTAGAGTGAAGATTGAGTTGAATTAGTGTATATTTCCCCAAGGGAAATGATAACCGCAAGCCTTTCCATTTTGATCCAATTGAGCTATGGCATGGGTTTTTTAGACATTTAGATGTCTTTGATTTGATTTTGGCCAGGAAGAAGTGGGTGAGATGGCCATGTGCTTGAATTGAGTGGAAGGAGGATTCAATGTGCTTTATTTCAAGGCATGTGGTCAGCTAATATTGGGCTATTGGCTGACCCAAACCCATTGGGTTATGCACCACACTAGTGTTCACTTGATCCACTAAGAGGGTGTTGTGATTATGGAGAGGATTTGACCAAATTGTGGATTTGGCCAAAATTTACCCTATGGTCTAGGGGTAAAATGGTCATTTGACCTTGATTTTAGTTTGGGCATATTTGGTATGATGAGAAAATAGGTTTGGCTAAGTTTCATTTAATTTGGAGTTGGTTTAATTTGATTTGGCTCATGTTGACCCATTTAGGTCAAAATGGGTCAACTCAAGTTGACCAATGGTCAAACCAAACAAATGGGTCAAGTTCATGTGACCATTTTAAATATTCTAGTGGCTTTGGTTTGATTCAATTTGATTCAATTGAGTACATTTAGGTCAAATGGGTGAAGCTGACCAATTTGACCCATTTAACTTATTCGGGTTAGTCATGGGTTAGTTTAGGTTTAGTTGGTCACATGAAATGGATTGGTATCTTTATTCCCAATAAATTTTGGTTAATTTTGAATTTGGCTCAATATGATCCTTTATGCTAAGTTAGGTCTAGTTGGCTAATTGAGGCTTTGGTCAAGTTCAACAATCATTTGGGATGAACTTGACCCATTGGTTTCAATCATCAATGATCAAGTTTTGACACATTTTGACTTTTCAGGTTAAGTTGGGTCAACTTGGGTCAAGTGGCCAATTGGGCTAGGTTAGACTCAATGTTGACTTGGTCAAGCTCAAACATTGATCATGAATGAACTTAGATCATTGGTTTCAATCAATTTGGCCTGTGGTGGATTTTGGCTATGTTGGGCTTCATTTTGCCTAAGTATTGACTTTGTCAATCCTTAAGTTTGACTTGGTTTGACCTAACTTGACTGATTGATCATCTCATTATGATTATTGATCATGATGAGAGGCATAGGTAAGGTTAGTTAAATCCAATTTGGTTAGGATTAGAATTTGGCTCATAAGGGTATTTTAGGTCACTTTGAGTCAAGTGAGCCTAAGTAAGTCAAATGGCTTGGTCAAAGCTTGATTTGAGTTTGGTTGAACTCACATTTGGACTTATGATTGAAATATAAATCCATTTGATAAGTCAAATGGGTTTTGATTCATTTGATTTCATGTTCAAAGGATGAACATGAGTTGGATTTTAGCTTTTTTGAATTGAGTTTTGGTATGTTTGAAGTTTGTATTTATATTTGGATTCATGGTTGAAGGATTGATTGAATCATGATGAAAATCAAGAGTTTGGCTTGTTTGAAATTGATTTTGCTAAGTTCTTGATTTTGACTTGAAAGGCTTAGGTTAGATTTTGAATGAATTTGAGTTTGATTTTGGATTTGGTTTTGGTTGTTTGAATTTATATTTCATTTATATATCTTAATATAAATGAGAATATAAATGGGTTATGAGAAACTTCAAGGATTTGAATTGATTTGAACATGATTTAGCTAAATCTTAAGAGAGATTATAGGACTTAGAAAGATTTGGAATTTTGGATTTCAATTTTGATTTAGTTTGATTGATTTGAATTTATATTTCATTTATATATGTGAATATAAATGAGAATATAAATGGGTTAATGAATTTGAGATGGTTTTGAACTTGATTTGGGCTAAGTTAAGAGGAAATCAAAGAACTTAGGAAATATTTCAAACTTGGAATTTCAATCATTGGTTTCAATCATGGGTTTCAATCATGGATTTTAATCATATAGAATTGATTTAAATTTGGAGAAAATTAATTAGGCTAGAATTGATTTAAGTTTGGTTTTGATTTGATTTGGAGTTTGACTTGAAGGAAGGAAGTGAGGAATGTGGTTCAAGCTGGGTGGGAAATTTTCTTAACACCTAGGGCATGACCTATTATGGCTAATTTCTATGTCTCTTGGGCTATGTGAGTGTCCACCTAATCACTATGTCTTAAGACTAAGAAACTCTAGTGTCTAAAAGAAGTCTTATGAAGAGGATTGAGAGCTCATTCTAAAAATGACATCAACAGTACTTATTTAATTAGAAAGAGACTAAAGTCCTTAAGAGACTAGAGTATGAGTGTTATGAGCTTAAGATTATAGATGCAAAATCATTTCAAATTTTATTTCAGACACATCATTTTGATAGATTTGGATTTCTTATGCCAAAATGCATGATGAAATAGGTCAAATCAACTAGAAGAAGGTGTTCTCCATGATAAGCGATGCCCTCATAGGTCAAGCATTCCTTTATTGTTCAAGGATGGAGATCTTTCATGTTCAAGAGAGAAAGAAAATGCATGCATGATATGAAACATACAACCACTTAGTCAATTATGAATGCATGCAATTTTAATGTAAAATGGGATTTTAAGTCACTAATCACATATACATATACATGTACAAAGATATAGTGTACTTGTTAAAAACTTGGGAAGTCAAGTAATCAAATGACCTCCTTGGGGCTAACTAAAGCCTCATATTCTGGGATGTCCAAACTATATACTTTATTTTGAACACACATGGATGTATACATAAATGGGAGAAAGAAAACCATGCAAAGATTGAATTTTTTTTATTGAATCATTTATTTATATACAAATTAAAACTCTATCCAAATTCTAATATTGAAATACATAAGAATGAAATCAAATGGGTATGTGCTATTGTTAAACCACGCAAGTGAGGTAATCAAATGACCTCCTTGGGGCTAGTTAAAGCCTCTTGTTCCCGAGATGTCTAGACTATATACCCATTTCCATTCAATCATATATAAATCAACACATGAATATAGGAAAGAGAACTCAAAATTCATACATTTAAGCTATAAGCACATGCATTTCTTATGTATATATAACTAGCATCATAACATATTATTATTCATTTATAAGTTTTTAAAAATACATTTGGATTTAATAGTAATAATTGCCACACATATATTAAATTAAATCAACACATGCAAGCTTACATAAAGGAAATCCATTTTGTTTTACTTGATTTTGAAAAGATGGATGCATGAATTCATATGATATACCAAATTTAACATGATCAGAAAGAGGATAATCAAATATAAGCATCTGATTCATTCAACCAAGGTAGTTCTTAAGGACAATCAAATGAAATAAAATTATTTAAAGCAAACCAAATGATTTTTTATTAATTAAGTTTTGGATTTGATTTGATTTAAAGAGGAGAAGAGAAATCATCACTTGATATTTTAAACCCATTCCCACATTAGTGATTTGATTTAATTTAAGGAAATGTAATTAAGTTGATTTTATGGGTTAATTATGTTGAACCCTTAATTAAATGAATTAATTACCTACCTATGTCACCTTAAAGTAATTAACTAAATAATTATGAGCTAATATGATATTCATGGAAAATAAATTTGCAATGATCCTAGGAAAGGGGCCAAATGCAATTGGCTCATGATTAATAGTTAATTAGATTAAGGCACTTAATTAATTACTCTTAGGGTTTTCTGAAACATGTGGACTAACCATAATTTCATTAAACTCCTTTAGATTTTTAAACACCTAAAGATCTACCGCATGATTTAATTAATTCAGGTTTGATGTGATTATATTTTCAATTTGATTAAGTGATTTATTTAATTAGTTAAATATTAATTAATTTCATTTTAAAAAAAGGGTGAAATGAACTTAGGGAAAGGGATCCCAACCATATTCCTTAGTTCACTTATTGTTGAACAATGATTAATAAACTTAATTAACAAATTTATTACTATTCATGGGATTAACTAATCATTAATTAATTTAAAAGAGTATTTAAGGTTTAATTAGTCAATTTTTTGAATTAAGTGAGCAATAAATTACAAAATCATGGGAGGTAGAGGTCATCCTATTAAATTAACCCACAAAATTTGGGATTATTGCTCAATTAAGAAGTAATTAACTAATCAATTTTGCAAAATAAACTTTAATTACTATTTAAAATTAGTTAAGATCATTTTAATTAATTCTCCTCAAATATCTTTAAAATGAGTATTTATTTGCATTTTTATTTCTCTATGATTTTTAATATTTTTAAAAGTTTCAACCATTAAAAATGATTAATTAAGCTTAATTGCCTAATCCTGTTGACGCCGCATGGCACGTTGACGTGGTGTGTTTTCCACCTAGCATCACGGGATTGGCTACTTAAAACTTATCTAACTCAGTGCCTTTGTGACGGTGGTGGACATGCTTTCTAGTCCATCAACCGAGCTAAGATCAGAAAACTATGATTAATCTCACATATTAATAGGATTAAATCAGATCAATCTAGCTGATCTAATCATGATTGTCCATTCTATTCATGTGAAATGGATGATGCATGATCTAACCTAATGCGAGCGAGGGAGAATGGAGTCTGTCTACCATTACTCACTTATTTTAATCTTACTCGAGCTCAGATCAACTCTAAAAGGATCCCACACCTTCACGACATCGATCAGAGGGGATTTAACGGTCAAGATCACATGAGATGCATATTTTCTTCAAAAAGCTCCAACCTAATTTTTCCTAAGGATCAAGCATACACTTAGAAAGATAGTTTGAATGATTGAGGAAGCTTCATCTAGTGGAGATGAAGCCTGAGCAAAGAATTGGATCAATACTGATGTTCACTGTAAGGCAACAAATCAATGATTTAGAGCTTTGATCAAATCCCACCTCTAGTGCTCAAAATCTTGGGAGATGATTCATTCTTACATGAGGCCTGGGAAGGTGCGTGCAAAGTTAATTTGAGTTTGATGGAGAAATAGGGAAGTTAGGTCAGAAATGGGAGTGTCTTATTTTGGGGTAGATGAGAATGGCATTTTCTGATTAAAGAATGAGCTTGGGAGCTTAAAGAATGGCTCTAGTGGCTTGACTTAGGTAAATTAGGCTCGAGGAATGATTTTGTATGTGTTTGAGTAGAAATGAGGGGAGTATACCCCTTCATCTTGAATGGATGATGGGATCAGTTTGGCTTTAGTGCCATCCAACCATCTCGTGGTGTGTAGGGAGGAGGTGAGCTCACTTGGTTGGTTGAAGGTGTGAGGTGGCTACCAAGGAGGAATCATGTGTCCTATGGGTTTCAAATGCTCCAAGAGGGTGAGGTGATTTCACCTCCCATGGTCATGACCAACCCAACCACCTTAGGCAATGTCCTAGGTGCCTAGGTGGACCATTGGGAGAGTACTAAGTGGCCAAGTAATAGAAATGACCACTTACATGGCTGATTTGTCTCATGTAATGCCCTTGACCCAAAGGTAGAATGATCATTTGGCATTGGATTTGATTTAGGTAGATTTGCAATAAGCCAAAAGTGGGTTATCCCAAATTTGAAGTCAATTAGAGTTGATTTGGTTAGGTTAGGTTCAATTTGACTCATTTAGGCCAAATTAGGTTAGGTTGGGTCATGCTGACCAATTGGTCAAATTAGGTCAAACAAAAGATTGGGTCAAGTTCATATGATCATTAGGGATGTTTTGGTTCAATTGTTTTGGTTTAGTTTGGCTTAGGTTTTATTTTGGCTCATTTGAATTCATTTGGGTCAAATGTTGTTAATTAATTTGACCAAAAAAATTGACTTGGGTGGTTGGTTTGGGTTTAGACCAATAGAAGATTATTGTACTTTGACTTCATTAATTGGTTTTCTTTAGACCAACTTGAAAATTTAGGTCAATTTGGGTTAAGCAGGTCAATTGGGTTCAATTGGGTCCAAATCACAGCTTTGGTCAAGTTCAACAATCAAATTAGAATGAACTTGAGCCATTAGTTGCATTCAATTCGATTTATATTTTAATTTGACCCAATTTGGTCTTTTAGGTCAATTTGGGTCAACTTGGGTCAAGAGGACCAATTGGGTTTGGTTTCACTCAATTGATGGTCAAGTCATATTCAAATAATGATTTTGATTTGGTTTGAAACATTGGTTTCAAGGAAAATTTTTACAATTTGGCTAGTTAGTTCATATGAATTAAGTTGACTTGGTCAAATGACCAAGTTGACTTGGTTTGACCTACTTGTGATAATTGATCAACCTAGGTGATCGCAATCATGATGGGAGGTTTTGATGGGCTTGGTTCAATCCAAATTTGGGAAGGTTTAGAACTTGGCTCAATTGGCCACTTTGGGTCAAGTGGACCAATTAGGTTTAGTTAGTTTGATTTTGGGCTGAGTTTGATTTAGTTGAGTTTATATATGGATTTGGGATTGATATATAAATTCAATTGCAATTAGCTTGGGTTCAAATGGGTTTTGGTTCTTTTGAACATTTCAAGTCAAATGGGTTAAGTTGGGTTTGATTGATTT
The DNA here is from genome assembly GCA_021442155.1 of Cymbidium sinense. Classification (NCBI taxonomy): domain Eukaryota; kingdom Viridiplantae; phylum Streptophyta; class Magnoliopsida; order Asparagales; family Orchidaceae; genus Cymbidium; species Cymbidium sinense. The sequence goes on from JAKCPB010000634.1 coordinate 76,646, forward strand.
TGGTTTGCCTTGATGACTGTAGATTTCATTTATATTTGTGAAAATGATTGAAGGCATGATTGATTCATGAGAAAATCAATTGAATTTGGGTTTTGGAATGATGGAATTTGGCTAAGTCCATGAAATTGAGTCATTTGGCTAAGTTTGGATTTTATTTGGTTTGATTTAATTTTGATGATTTAAATGTATATTTCATCTAAATTTGTGAATATGATTTAAAATATGATTTATTATGAGAAAATTAATTTAGTTTGACTTAATTTAGTTTAACATTTGGCTAAGTCCATGGGATAGGTTATATGGCTTAGGAAAGTTTTTAATTTAATTTGATTTATTTTCATTTAGTTTTGATAATTTTGAATGTAGATTTGATTTATATTTAGGAAAATGATTGAAAATATAAAATGATTTTGACAAAATCAATTGATTTTTGATTGATTTAGATTAAAATTTGGTTAAGTTCATGGGATAGGTCATATGGCTTAGGAAGGGTTTCAAGTTGGATTTGATCATGGGCTTCAATCATTTGGTTTTTGAATTTGGGTTTGGATTTGGATTTGAATTGAACTTGATGTTTAGTTTGAGAAGGTGAACATGGATTGGATTTGGGTTGTAGGGTAGGTGGATTATCCTAATCCCTAAGGCATAACCTAACCCTATGGTTAACCCTTCTAAGTCTTTAGGCTTAGGTTAAGTGTTTACCTAATTGTTAAAGTGTCTTATGACTATGGAAGTCTTAGTATCTAGAAGACTCCTAAGTCTAAGATGGAAGATTGAATCACTCCAAAAGTGAGGTCAATAAGCCTTAGGCTCCATAGTGTTCTTGGATAGATGATTGGAAGATCGAAGCCAAGTTTCACATTATAGACTCAGATACATATTCAAAGCTTTGCTTGGGAGACCATGGATACATGAGAACAACATAGTTCCATCTTCTACATTAGTATGTTTTGAAGGTGGGATCGCCTATTATGTCAAAGGAGATCTCAAGTCATTTACGTTCACAAGGTCATATATGAGGATGCAGCTTACTACCTCCCACAAAGTCAACAAGTCTATTCTCACGAACTTGGCCAAAGTTTAAAAATAAAAGAAAAAGAAAAAGAAAGAGAAAAGGATAAAGAAAAGAAAAGAGAAAATGTAAAAGAAAATTAAAGGGAGTGGAAATAGGCTTGGAGGAGGAAGTGGAGCCTGAAATTAGATTCCAAATAAAGATAGCCCTTGAAGATAAAATAAACGCTACTTTTAGAACCCTGATCGAAATCTATTGCTATATGGTCAAGCCCTTTATCCTTAAAAATTTTAGTGCTATATACCAGTGGGCTATCACTCAAATCTTTGATGAACTCATTCATCATCAAGTCGAGTGCTATGTCAATGATCTCATGGTCAAAAGTAGAGAAAAAGAAGACCATCTCTTTGACTTGAGAGTAGTTTTCAAATAGTTAAGACAATTTAACCTCAAAATGAACCCCTACCATAAGTAGCTTCAAGAAAATTCCTTATTTGTTGTCCAACACTAGGGAATTGAAATTGATCCAAGAAGATCAAGGTGATATTAGAAATGCCACCCTAAAAGTTTAACTCAACTCGATCATTCAAGGTGGTTAGCATATCTAAGATGCTTTATATCCAACCTATTAAGAAGATGTTAGCCATTCTCAACTTATCAAAAGGATGCCAAGTTCAAGTGGGATGATAAGTGTGAGCATGTTTTCAAGACTTCATGCATGACGCTGCATTCTTGTCCCTATCCTGCAAGCCGCTCATACTTTACTCACTACATTAGATGACTCCTTAGTGCTTTGTTGGCCCCAAAAACAAATGGAAGGAAAATGCACTATACTATCTCAGCCATCATCTAATCCCTGCTGAGGCTAATTATCCACCCATATAGAATCATTTCCTAGCTTTAATCTTTGCATCCCAAAATCTATAGCACTACATACTTCCTCATAAGGTGAACTTAATCTCTAGGATTAATCCACTATAGTATCTCATGACATGGTCGACACTATCTGGATGGTTAGTATGATGGTCCATGATCTTCTCACAGTTTAACATTATCTTTGTACCCCTCCATGCAGTGAAAGGACAAGCGCTAGCATAAATCTTAGTAGCACACCACACACCTCACTGCTAGTGATGATCTCCCATGAACAAATCATGAATTTAGGGGATACTAGCATTCACCTAAGAGATGTACTTTGATGGTGGCTTCCTCTCAAAGAGGAGAAGAACCATAAATCTACTATTCCAAGAAAGGCAAGGGGGAATAGTTCTCTTAACTCCAAGATGTGATCGATTCTCATATCATCTCCCAACTTGTACCAATAATGAAGTAATATGAGGCTCACGGGTCTAGAGTTAGCCATTACCTAAGCATCCAAATCATCATCATCTCGGATTCTCGTAGTTATCAACCAAATCGGGTCCTATAAGGTTATAAAGCCTAAGCTCCATCACTACCACAAGTACATGGAGTTGTTGCCGTAAATCCTAGAGGTTACCATTTATAAGATTCCTCATGGAGAGAATGCCATAGAATATGCTTTATCCAAGCTTGCCAAGGAGTTGGCATGTTTGGAGGATGAGTTCATATCAACAAAGGTCCAAAATAGACAAGTCTTATCCCTTATTGATATTAAACTCATCAAAAAGTTCTCTCTTGAAGGGGAGGTTGCCATTGCCAAGAAGGATGAGAAGTTAGATTGGAGGAAATAATTCATGGATTACCTAAATAAATGTAAACTACCTTAAGAGAAGTCCCAAGTCCATTAGATGAAGCAGAGAGTACTTTCCTATGCTCTTGTGGATGGTGTCTTATACCGGCGATGTTTTGGTTATATGTGGTTATATTGTTTAGACAAGCACGAAGCCCATAAGATTGTGACTCAGGTATACTCAGGATTATGTGAATCCAACCAATCCAATCTGAAGATGAAAGCCAATCTTAAGAAAGTAGGATACTACAAGCCTTAGATGATTAAATATTAAATGGATATGGCAAGGCGATGCCACCAATGTCAAATACATGGTGTGGTCCTACACCAACCACCCAACATTCTACATCCTACATTGGCCTCATGGACATTCAAGTGTTGGGGTACCAACATAGTGGGTTTGATTGATCCTCCTTCTTCTAAGGATTATCAATTTATCTTAGCTACTAGCTACTTTTAAATGGTCGGCAAATTCTACTGAGATGTCAGCAAAGATGTGCTCCAATTTTTTAGGAACCATATCGTATATAGGTTTGAAGTGCCTTAATAAACTATATCTGATAATGTTATTGCATTTAATAGTATAGAGATCAACAACTTTGCCTAGCGATACATCATAGATTAGAGATATTCTACCATCAACTACCCGAGGGAAAATGGCTTAGCAGAAGCCTTCAACAAAACTCTCATCCAAATACTAAAGAAGACACTCGACAATAATAAGCAGCAGTGGCATGAGCAGTTAGTTGAAGCCTTGTGGGCCTACCACACCACATATAGAACTCTAACTCAGTCTACTCCTTTCTCCTTAGTGTATGGGTTTGAAGCCATTCTACCATTAGAAGTCCAACTCCCATCACTTAGGATAACTGTGGGTAGCAAGATCACAACAGAGCAGAACACCAAGTTATGTTTAGAAGAGCTCAAAGGATTGGAGGAGTGATGCCTACGGTCATGCTGAAACCTCAAGTTGTACAAAGCTAAAATAATTCAAGCTTACAAAAAGTTGGTCCATCCTAGAGCTTTTCAAGTAGGAGAGCTTATTTTAGTTCTAAGGAGACCAATTATTGCCTATCGTAAGATGGGAGGCAAGTTTTAACCCACTTGGGAAGGCCCTTTTGCCATAAAGAAGGCCTACCAAGTAGGATCTTATCAGCTTATTAATCATACAGGAGAGCACTCAATGCTTCTAATTAATGGGCTGTACTTAAAGAAAATTATAAATCATGTTTGAAAATAATTATCATCAATAAAAATTCCATTTTGAATTCAATGTCTTCCATGTTGAAACTATTCTTATTTGTGAATCTGCCATGATGTGCTTTGGGTAGGTGTAAAAAACCCGAGCAACATCCTATCGTTCATTAACACAATAAAAACATAAACTACTCATAAACATATAAAATAAAACCATATCTTTTATCTGGGAACTCGAGTTGAGATGCCCCCTCGGACACTCACAGTTGGTCGCTAACGCATACGCTAATGTGTCACCCAAATGTACTACCCCGACCGCCTGCTTGGAAATTGTTTTCCCATTGATCATTGCACACCGGCGAGCACCTTAGGTTGGTTAGTACTCACTATGTTGATGGAAACAACACTCATATTGATAAATACACTTTAGGTTGGTTGGTTCTCGCACCTCAGGATACACCACTCATGGCAGATGCAAGTATACTACGCTTTCTTCTTGAGTTGGCCACATCGACACCTATATTTCTTTTCCATGTGATAACCCCATGGTAACACCTCCCCTGTGGGCACTATATTTAGATCATGTCCTTTGTGACCCAATTTAGAAACTACCCAAGCTACTATCAGATTGGATAATTCCCCTTTCCTAGTAACCACCCTTGTGGATGTGCAGATTCTCCCATTTATCTAGTAAATATGAGATAGGTCAATGCCGACATAGCCCTTTCTCAGTGTGATCCCTTACACACCAACAAGGTCCACACAAACATATAAACAAAATATATATTGTGGATTAGAGGACACCCTAGCAATATTTTTTTCCAAGCAAGCATCTCTTTAGGTAGTGTCAATAAAACTCCTTATAGAAATTATCGACTACTAAGTTGAAGTCCTCATATTCACCCTAGTCTGTTAGGTTTGATTTAGTGCCAATAGTCACCCCAACAATTTTTCGCTAAAATGATGTAAGTATGCCTTCTTCCTAGCATAGCCACTACAAAGGCAATCCCTTAATAGTTTCTACCATACAGAGACTATCCCTTGGATTTGTAAATCGAGATAGACAAGTCCGATATCTCATGTGGGGTCCACCAACATGGTCCATAAATAAATCTATCAAATTTGAGAGTTCATATCCCAACGAATATGCCTCAATTTGAAATCAAACTAAACAAAATAAACCATATCAAATCACATGAATTAAGAAATAACTACTACTTTTGAGTTGACATTTCACTCAATAGTCACCCTAGGTTAGATTTTATTTATTTTCATTCAACAAGTCACCCCAATGGTTGTTTGTCACTTTGGAAGATGTAAGTCTGCTACACCTTCTTCCTAGAGCAGTCTTTGCACACTGAAAGGAAACCCCTTAGGTTAGCTAGCTCTACCTATAGCCGGTAGACTATCCCTTTGGATTTATAAACATGAGAAAAGTCAAAGATGATATAACCCCTTCTCAATGGGTAAATCGCACACTGATAGGGTCAATAGGTTAACTCAAACTAAATGAAACCAAATCTGATTTTCCTAGTGGAGCCCCAAATCATATATAAAGTCAAGCAAACAAATCAAAACCAACCTTCAGGAGCCAAATTAAACCAACTCCCCAATAGAGTCTAAATCAAAGAAATCCAACCAAACTCTATTCCTGGATACATCCCAAATAAATCTATAAATCAAACTCAAATTCAATCCCTGGATAGCTAACTTGCTTCCCTAGTGGAAGGTTCATATACCCATCCCTCAGAGATTGAGCCCATATCTCTAGCAGATATGCCTCTATATCAATTAAAATATAATAAATTAAAGTCAATTCAATCTTAATCCCCAGTGGATTATAGATTCTTATCTCTAGTAGATCTTTCTTTCCATAAATTATATAATCAAATTAAATTCAAACTTTATCCCCAACAGATTTTCTCTTCTATGCCCTCATATGTAACATGTCATGTCCAATGCATATGTATTCCCTAGCAGATCTCCCTCCATGTCCTTGACATAAAATTCTCTTCAAATCTTATTTCTTCTCTTATGCACACCTTTAATACTTTAACCAAAAGCCTAATAATGTATTTGTTCAAATTTCATCATCTTAACATTGTAATCAACATTTTATGATTTGTGATGGTGCAAGCTCATACTAACTATACAATATCATGCTAAACATATTATTCTGTGAATTAACACACTATATTATATTACAATATAAGATGTTATATTATAATTTGTTATAATATAATATATTATCTAACACTACATCATTAAAATCACTTAAAAGGAATAAATAACATCAAAATATGAATAATGTTCATTTTGATGTAATAATTTTTATTAGAAATGGTACAAAATAGCATAATTTTGGTGTTGCTTCTTGGTGTGTGGTATGAATTTGGCTAAAATTTTCAATCTCAACCTTCAAATTAACATTTTTTTGAGTTTTCACCCAATGTATTATAACAAAAGTAAAACATACTAAAATGTACAATAACATTTAGTAACACAACATTCATATATATATGAAGTTATATTGTTATGTACATTATATTTTAGTATGCTTTCATATAATATATTATCAAATACAAAATAGCATAATTTTGGTGTTGCTTTGGTGCTATGAATTTGGCCAAATTTTTCCATCTCAACCTTCAAATTAATATTTTTGTGAGTTTTACCCCAATGTATTATAACAAAAGTAAAACATACTAAAATGTACAATAACATTTAGTAACACACCGCCACATTCATATAAGTGAAATTATATTGTTATGTACATTATATTTCAGTATGCTTTCATATAATATATTATCTTATGATACAAAATAGCATAATTTTGGTGTTGCTTCTTGGTGTGTGCTATGAATTTGGCCAAAATTTTCCATCTCAACCTTCAAATTATCATTTTTGTGAGTTTTGACCCAATGTATTATAACAAAAGTAAAACATACTAAAATGTACAATAACATTTAGCAACACACCACATTCATATATATATGTGAAGTTATATTATTATGTACATTATATTTAAGTATGCTCTCATATAATATATTATCTTACATTACACCATAAAATGAATCACTTTAAGCAAAATAAATTATAAAATATGGTTGAAAAATGAATATTTATTTTGGATGCAAAATTCCATTCTTTTGATTAAATGACACACCATAGCACACCCCCAATGATGTTCCCTAAAGGTTACCTTAAATTTGGCAAATTCCCATCATCTCTGCCTATAAATCAGAATTTTTATGATTTATACTAGTACAAACTCTGCTACTTCCTACAATACCAAACTAAAATATCCTAAACAATAAGAAGTTATACACAATAGTATGCTATAATGCATGACGCTACACTATGTTATGGCATCTTATATTATAATACCCTATAACATACTATATTTTATTATATTGCATATCACAACACAAGGGATTTCTTAAGATAAAAAATCATTAAATTAGTTTAAATAATAAAAAACCATATATTTTAGTCGTCTCACTTACATATTTTAAATTGAAATAATGTATTATTATGCCATGCTCTACTTATTATGAATTTGGCCAAATTCCACCATTTTAAAGTCTAAATCGCCATTTTTATAAATAATTCTAGTGTATGCTTGACTGCATGATTGCAAAATACTAAAAGATTTAAAATGCACATAATAATATATTATGATATATGATGCGATACAATGCAACAATATATAATATTTATTTTGCACATAAAATCTTACTTATTAGAGTACATATGGCATAGCACTCCTTTGGTACTACAACCTAATCCCCACTTCAAATTTAACAAATTTCATTATATGATTTATTAAATTAATATTTTTATGATTTATATTAATATAGACTATAAAGCATAATACCATAACAAACTAAAACATTTCGAAACATCTTAGAACATCCAAAACACATCACTACATGCTCAAATATATGATGCCAACATACTATAATATATGGTATTATAATATGATTTAGGTTAGGGTTTAGTATTCAAATCTCTAATAGTGGAAAGTCTCTATTTTGTTTAGCTACCATAACTATGTTAGGATTAGTCATTCTTAGATCTACCCCTAATGACATCTTTATTCAAAGTTTAAGGGTTAGGGTTAGTTTAGGTTTAGGGTTTAGAGAGTTAGTTTAGGTTTAGGGTAGGAGTTAGGGTTTTAGGGTTAGAGTTTTGGATTATGGTTGGCTGATTTGTGGATTATGGTTATAGGTTTAGGGTTTAGGTGTAGGGTTTAGGGTTTGTGGTTTAGGTTTGTGGAGGTTTTGGGTTTAAGGTTTATGTTTAGGGTTTATTTAGGATAGGTTTGTTTTTTTAGTTTAGTTTAAGTTTTAGTTTAGGTTGGGTTTAAGGATTTTAACATAGAAAAATTCAATATTTCTTCTTTCAATTTCATCAACCAAGTACTCCAAGTTTTCTAAGACACAAGTGATGACATAGATTAAAAATGCACACCCATAGAGTAAATTAGAAAACTTAGATAAGTAGGACCGTCTCTACTATAAAGAAACTATTTCATAAGCAGCAGATTGGATCAGCCATTCTTTAGTTTCTCTAGTTCCCATCAACCTCAAGTAGTGGGGTCCACCATCATATACCTGATCTCCTCTCCACCACCATGGTCAGAACCTTTGTTGCTCACGCTTCCATAACCACCACTACTCCAACCACCACCTCCATATCTACCAACACCTCCAGAGCCCCCACCACCACTACGATAACTACCCCCTCCATCGCCAAATCCAGATTGAGCCTAGTTGATGGTGATGTTCCTGTCATCAAGGTTATGCCCATTCCTAAGGTTTATGGTTACTTTAGGGTTTAGGATTAATTTAGGGTTTAGGGTTTGGGGTTTAGGGTTTAGGGTTTAAGGTTGTAAGTTTTAGGGTTTAGGAATAAGGGTTTGGGTTTAGGGTTTTGTGGTTTATGGTTTATATTTTAGGTGTTTTAGGGTTTGTATTTTAGGTTTGGTTTGGGTTTGTGGGTTTAGGTTATAGGTTTGTGGTTGTAGTTTAGGGTTTAGGTTTGTGGGTTTATTTTTTTTTAAATAAAGTAAACTGTTAAGTTTATTTAGTTTATTTTTTTTATTTATTTGAGTTCATTTTATTTATTATTTTTATTTAGGTTTATTTTTTATTTTAAATTATTTTAGTATATTTATTTTAGGTTTATTTACTTTAGTTTTAGTTTTTTATTTAATTTTCTTAAGTTTATGTTTATTTTTTAGTGAGTTTTATTTTCTTTTATTTTTTAGTTTTAGGTTTAATTTTTTATTTTTAGGTTTAGGTTTAGGTTTTAATTTTATTTCTTTATGTTTAAGTTTTTATTTTAGCTTTATTTTTAAGTTTTATTTATTAGTTTAGGTTTAGGTTTATTTTTAGTTTAGTTTATTTTGTTTAGTTTAGCTTTAGGTTTAGGTTTAGTTTATTTTAGGTTTAGGATTAGTTTATTTATCTTAGTTTATATTTTAGTTTATTTTAATTTGTTTTTTTATTTTATTTTAGGTTTAGTTTTTTTATTTGTGGTTTGTTTATTTCTATTACTTTATGTTTTATTTTAAAGTTTATTTTAGGTTTAGGTTTTATTTAGTTTTTTTGTTTATTTTAGATTTATTTAATTTTTATTTTATTTTATTTTTATTTTATTTAGGTTTTTTATTCTTAGTTTATTTTATTTATTTTATAGTTTAGGTTTTATTTATTTTATTCTTATTTATATATTTATTTTTTTAAGTTTAAGTTTTAATTTTAATTTTATTTATTTTATTTAATTAATTAACCATTTATTTTATTATTTAGTTTTTTTTTATCAGTTTATTTTGTTTTTAGTGTTTAGCGTTTTTGGGTGTTTTAGTTTGTGAGTTTTAGGTCAGTTTAGGGTTTAGGTTTTAAAGTCTTAGGGTAGGGTTTAAGGTTTAGGGTTTTAGGGTTTAGTGGTTTATGGTTTGTTTTAGGTTTGTGGTTTGGGTAGGTTTAGTTTGTTTAGGTTTATGGTTTGTGGTTTTTAGGTTGGAGTTTTAGGTTTTGGGTTTGTTTAGGTTTAGTTAATCTTGGGATTAGGGTTTAGGGTTTGTGGTTATGATTTAAGATTTAGATTGGTTTAGTTTTTTTAAAGCAAAGTAAACCAAGATGTTTAGTTTATTTTTATTTAATTTATTTATTTATTTTAGTTTATTTTATTCTTCATTTTATTTAGTTTATTTTAATTTTTATTTTAATTTTATTTTAGGTTTATTTTATTTTAGTTTTTTTTTATTTTACTTTTATTTTTAGTTTTAGGTTTTAGGTTTACTTTTAGTTTAGTTTTATTTTTATTATATTTAATGTTTAGGTTTTATTATTTTTAGGTTTTAGGTTTTATTTTAATTTTAGGTTTAGGTTTTGTTTTTATTTAGGTTTATTTTAAGTCTTATTTTGTATTTAGGTTTACACTTTAATCTATTTTATTTTATTTAGTTTTTAGATTTAGGTTTAGTTTATTTTAGTTTGGTTTAGTTTTATTTATTTTAGTTTTAGTCTATTTTAGTTTAAGTTTAGCTATTTTATTTTATTTTATTTTAATTTTAGGTTTAGTTTTATTTTAGTTTAGGGATTAGGTTTTATTTTTATTTTTTTTAGTTTTACTCTAAGTTTGGGTTTTAGTTTTATTTTATTTTATTTTAGATTTATTTTATTTTTTATTTTACGCTTAACTTTTATTTTAGTTAGTTTTATTCGTTTATTTTATTTTATTTTGTTATTTATGTTTTATTTATTTATTTTAGTTTATTTTTATTTTTTATTTTATTTTATTTTTTATGTTTATTAGGTTTAGGTTTTAATTTTTAGTTTAGGTTTTATTTTATTTTATTTAGGTTTTTTTTTTTATTTCATTTTTTAGGTTTGTGGTTTTGGCTTTAGGGTTTAGGGTTTGGGGTTTAGGGTTTAGGGTTAGTAGAGGGTTGTAGGTAGTTAGATTTAGTATTAATTTTAGGGTTTAGACAGGTTTGGGATAGGTTTTTTTGTTAAGTAAACTCATAGTTTAGGTTTATTTGGTCTATTTTTTTATTTATTTTAGTTTATTTTATTTTTATTTTCATTGGTTTATTTAGATTTTATTTAGTTTAGTTTATTTTTATGTTTATTTATTTTATTTTATTTTTAGTTTAGGTTTATTTTTAGTTTAGTTTTAATTTTATTTTATTTTTATTTAGGTTTTATTTTTATTTTAGGTTTAGGTTTATGTTTCCATTTATTTTAAGTTTTATTTTTTAGTGTAGGTTTATGTTTATTTTTAGTTTGTATTATTTTATTTAGGGTTTAGTTTAATGTATTGGTTTAATTTATTTTAGGTTTAGGTTTAGTTTTTTATTTATTTTATCTAGTTTATTTTAGTTTTAGGTTTAGTTAATTTTATTTTTAGTTTAGATTTTCTTTTAGTTTAGGTTTTAGGCTTTATTTTTTTATTTTAGGTTATATTTTTAGTTTATTTTTTTAGGTTTAGTTTTTATGTAGTTTTATTTTATTTTATTTTTGGTTTTTATTTTGATTTTAAGTTTAGTTTTATTTTATTTATTTATTTATTTTTTTAGTTTAGTTTAGGTTTTATTTATTTTATTATAGTTTAGTTTTTATTTTTTATTTTATTTACTTTTTAGGTTCAAGTTTAGTTTTATGTTTTAGTTTAAGATTTAAGTTTATTTTATTTTTATTTTTTATTTTCATATTTATTTTATTTTTAGGTTTTATCTTGTTTAGGTTTAGATTTTTAGCTTTTTATGTTATTTAGGTTTAAGGTTTAGGTTAATTAAGGGTTTAGATTTAGTTTTTAGATTGGGTTTAGGGTTTGGGTTTAGGTTTTTAAGTTATGGTTTATGGTTTAGATTTAAGGTTTAGGGTTTTTTTGGGTTTTGGGTTTAGGGTTTAGGGTTTAGGGTTTAGGGTTTTTATGGTTTAAGGTTTAGGTTTTAGGTTTAGGGTTAAAGTTTATGTTTAGGGTTTTCATTTTTTTAACAGAGAACAAATTCATATTCAACATTTCTTCTTTTTGATTTCAGCAACCAAGTAACACACCATGTTTTCTTAGACATAAGCCAAGACATAAATAAAAAATGAGCACGCATAGAGTAAATCAAAAACCCTAGGTCGGTCGTTCTTTATTGTAAAGGCATAATTCCATAAACAGCAGATCAGATCGGTCATTCTTTTGTTTATCCAATTCCAACCATAACCACCTCAGCCTATCCAGTGGATCCACCCACATATGATATCTCTCTCTCCCACCACCACCAGTTTATCGCTCCTCCTGCCTCCACAAACACCACTACTCCAAACACCACCTCCATATCCACAATCACCTCCAGATTCTTGACCACCACTATGATAACCAATGCCTCAAGCTTCACCTCCATCACCAAATCTAGACTGAGCCTGGTTGGCGGTGATGTTCCTGCCACAAAGGTTTTGCCCATTCTTAGGGTTTAGGTTTATTATGTTTTAAGGTTTAGGTATATTTTTTTATTTATTTAGTATAGTTTAGTTTTGGTTTGGGTTTAGCATTTAGGCTTTATTTGGGGTTTAGGGGGTTTGGTTTTTTTTTATGGTATAAGATTTAAGATTTTTAATGATTTAGGGTTTAGGGTTTAGGAATTATGGTTTCTGGTTTTTTCTTTCAATTAAACTAGTAGGTTTATTTAATTTAATTTATTTTGTTTATATTTATTTTAGTTTATTTTATTTTTATGTTTATTTAGTTTAGTTTATTTTAGTTTATTTATTTTAGTTTAGGTTTTTTATTTTAGTTTACTTTTTTATTTTTTATGTTTATTTTTAGTTGAGTTTTCTTTATTTTAGTTTTAGGATTAGGATTTATTTTTATATTTAAGTTTAGCTTAGGTTTTTATTTTATTTTTTAGGTTTAGTTTTAGGTTTTATTTTTTAGATTTATTTTAGGTTTTATTTTTAGTTTAGGTTTATTTTTAGGTTATTTTATTTAATTTAATTTAAGTTTAGGTTTAATTTATTTTTAAGTTTAGTTTTATTTATCTTAGTTTAGTTTTTTATTAGTTTTATTTAGGTATATTTATTTTGTTTTAGTTTAGAATTTGTATAGTTTTAAGTTTTTTTTTTTTTTATTTATTTATAAGTTTTATATTTTTCATTTAGGTTTAATTTTTTTATTTAGTTTTTATTTTATTTTATTTAAGTTTATTTTAGTTTTACTTTATGTTTAGTTTTTATTTTATTTAGGTTTTAATGCTTAGTTTATTTTAATTTTAGTTTTGTTTAAGTTTCATTTATTTCATTTTAGCTTATTTTACCAGTTTAATTTGTTTTATTTTAAGTTTAGTTTAGATTTTATTTTATTTTATTTATTTTTAGCTTAGGTTTTCTTTATATATTTTTATTTTAGGTTTTATTTGCTTAGTTAGGTTTTTAGGTTTTAGGGTTTGTGGATTTGTGGTTTTAGGTTTTAGGGTTTTTAGTAGGGTTGGTTTGTGGGTTTAGTGGTTTAGGGTTTAGGTTTTAGGGTTTAGGGTTTTAGGTTTTCTGATCTGGGTTTGGGTTTGGTAGGGTTTTTTTTTATTTTAAATTCAAACCAGAATTTTATGATTATTTAGTTTATTTTAATTTATTTTAATTTATTTTATTTTTAATTTATTTTATATTTTTTTATTTTATTTATTTTAGTTTATTTTTTATGTTTTAGGTTTCTTTTTTAGTATTATTTTATTTTATTATTATTTTAGATTTTATTTTTATTTTTAAGTTTTGGTTTAGGTTTCATGTTTTTTAAGTTTATTTTAAATTTTATTATTTAATTTAGTTTAGGTTTTTTTTTTTAATTTATTTTAAATTAGTTTTAGTTTTGTTTATTTTTTATTTATTTATTTTAATTTAGGTTTATGTTTTTTTCATTTAGGATTTAAGTTTTATATTTTATTTATTTTTAGGTTTATTTTTTATGTTTAGCTTTTTATTTAGTCTTTATTTTATTTTATTTTATTTTAAGCTTTATTTTATTTTTATTTTTATTTTTATCCCAGAGATTTATTTTATTTTTAGTTTCTTTAGGTTTTATTTAATTTATTTTATTATTTTATTAGTTTATTTTACTTTAGCTTTAAGATTTTTAGGTTAAGGTTCAAGTTTTATTTTATTTTATTTTATTTATTTTTTCTTTATATATTTTATTTTAGGTTTTATTTAGCTTAAGTTTAGGTTTTTTTAGGTTTAGGTTTCTTTTTGGTTTTAGGGTTTATGGGTTTTGTTAGGTTCACGATTTTGGGTTGGTTTAGGTTTAGGGGTTCTTTTTTTATTTTAAATTAAGTAAACCAGTAATTTTATGATTATTTAGTTTATTTTATTTATTTTAATTTATTTTATTTTTAATTTATATTTATGTTTATTTTTTATTTTTATTTATTTTAGTTTATTTATTTTAGTTTATTTTTTATGTTTAGGTTTCTTTTTTAGTTGAGTATTATTTTTATTTTATTATTAAGGTTTAGGTTTTATTTTTTATTTTTTAAGTTTTGGTTTAGGTTTGGGTTTCATGTTTTTTTAAGTTTATTTTTAAATTTTATTATTTAATTTAGGTTTAGGTTTTTTTTTAATTTATTTTATTTAATTTTACTTAGTTTAGGCTTAGGTTTTGTTTACTTAAGGTTTAGGTTTATTTAATTTTAATTTTAGGTTTATGTTTTTTTTTCATTTAGGATTTAAGTTTTATATTTTATTTATTTTTAGGTTTATTTTTTATGTTTAGCTTTTTATTTAGTCTTTATTTTATTTTATTTTATTTTAAGCTTATTTTATTTTTATTTTTGTTTTTTATCCGTAGATTTATTTTATTTTTTAGTTTTCTTTAGGTTTTTATTTAATTTATTTTAGCTTATTTTTATTAGTTTATTTTACTTTAGTTTTAAGATTAGGCTTAGGTTAAGGTTCAAGTTTTTATTTTATTTTATTTTATTTAGGCTTAGGTTTCTTTATATATTTTATTTTTAGGTTTTATTTAGCTTAAGTTTAGGTTTTTAGGGTTTAGGGTTGGGTTTACTTTTAGGGTTAGCTTAGGTTTAGGTATATTTTTTTATTTATTTAGTTTAGGTTTAATTTGTGGTTTGTTTATTTAGGTTTGGTTTGAGGGTTTAGGGTTTATGGTTTAGGTTTTTCTTATAGGGTTTGGATTTAAGATTTTTTAATGATTTAGGGTTTGTATCAGGTTTATGGTTTTAGTTTTAGGATTTATTTTTTGTTTATTTTCTTCAATACAAACTCAGTTTTATTTAGTTTATTTAGTTTAGTTCATATTTTATTTGAGTTTATTTTATTTTTTTTATGTTTATTTTTTAGTTTATTTATTTTAGTTTATTTATTTTAGTTTAGGTTTTTATTTTAGTTTACTTTTAGGTTTATGTTTATTTTTCATGAGTTTTATTTTTAATTTATTTTTTGATTAAGATTTATTTTTTTATTTTAAGTTTAGGTTTAGTTTTATTTTATTTTTTTTTAGGTTTTAGGTTTTTATTTTAGATTTATTTTTTTTTATTTTTAGTTTAGTTTATTTTTTTATTTTTATTTATTATTTTAGTTTAGGTTTTTTATTTTATTTTTGTTTTAGCTTTAGGTTTTATTTATCTTAGTTTAGTTTAATTTTATTTTAGATTTAGTTATATTTTATTTTATTTTAGAGGTATGTTTTTCTTTTTAATTTATTTATTTTTATATTTAGGTTTAGGTTTAGGGTTTTAGATTTATTTTTTTAGGGTTTAGGCTCAGTTTAGTATAGGTTTGTGTGGTTTTAGGGTTTAGGTAGTTTTGTTTTATGTTTAGGGTTTTAGGTTTTTTATTTTGGTTTTTAGGGTTTGGGTTTAGGGTTTTTTTTCTTTAAATTAAGTAAACCTAGTTTTATGTTTATTTATATTTTTTATTTATTTTATTTTATTTTATTTTTATTTATATTTGTTTTATTTTTTTATTTTATTTATTTATTTTATCTATTTTAGTTTTATTTTATTTTAGTTTATTTTAGTTTAGTTTATTTTTAGAGTAATATTTTTATTTTATTATTAAGGTTTAGGTTTTATTTTTATTTTTAAGTTTAGTTTAGGTTTTATTTTATTTTTAGGTTTAGGTTTCATGTTTTTGTAAGTTTATTTTAAATTTTATTTAGTTTAGGTTTAGGTTTTTTTTAGTTTATTTTATTTTATTTTACTTAGTTTAGGCTTAGGTTTTTTTATTTTAGGTTTAGTTTATTTAATTTAATTTTAGGTTTATTTTTTTTTTTCATTTGTGGTTTAAGTTTTATATTTTATTTATTTTAGTTTATTTTTAGGTTTAAGTTTTTATTTAGTCTTTATTTTATTTTATTTTAAGTCTAGTTTATTTTTATTTAGGTTTTTTATCCTTAGCTTTATTTTATTTTTTAGTTTTCTTTAGGTTTTATTTATTTTATTTTAGTTTATTTTTATTAGTTTATTTTACTTTAGTTTTAAGATTAGGCTTAGGTTTAGGTTCAAGTTTTTATTTTATTTTATTTTATTTAGGCTAAGGTTTTTGTATATATTTTATTTTTAGGTTTTATTTAGCTTAAGTGTAGGTTTTTAGGGTTTAGGATTTAGGGTTTAGGGTTTTCATGGTTCAGGTTTTAGGGTTTAGGGTTAAGGGTTTAAGGTTAGCTTATGGTTTTGCAGTTTTTTTCATTTAAATTAAGTAAACTGATATGTTTAGGTTTATTTAGTTTATTTTTATTTATTTTATTTTATTTTATTTTTTATTTTTATTTATCTTTATTTTTTAATTTTATTTAGTTTATTTTTTTTATTTTAGGTAAAGTTTTTTATTTTAGTTAATTTTTAGGTTTATGTTTAATTTTTAGTTGAGTATTATTTTTATTTTATTGTTAAGGTTTAAGATTTATTTTTTATTTTTATGTTTTAGTTTAGTTTCTATTTTATTTTTTTAGGTTTGGATTTTGGTTATTTTATTTTAGTTTATTCTCTTTATTTTAAAGTTTAGTTTAGTTTTTTTAGTTTATTTTATTTTATTTAGTTTAGTTTAGATTTAGGTTTTATTTATTTTAGGTTTAGGTTTTATTTACTTTAGTTTAGTTTATTTTAGTTTAGTTTTAAGTTTATTTTATTTTGTTTATCTTATTTTTATTTTAGGTTTATTTTTTTAGTTTAGGGTTTATGTTTTACTTATTATTTAATTTTAAGTTAATTTTTTAGATTTAAGTTTCTATTTCATTTTTATTTTATTTTATTTTAGGTTTATTTTAATTCTATATTACGTTTAGTGTTTATTTTATTTTATTTTATTTTAGGTTTATTTTAATTTTTAGTTTAGTTGGTTATTTTATATTTATTTTAGTTTCTTTTATCCATCATTTTATTTTTTAGTTTAGATTTTAGTTTATTTATTTTTATTATTTTAATTTTAATTTTATTTTAGTTTATTTAGTTTATGTTTTATTTTATTTTAATTTGTATATTATAGGTTTATATTTATTTATTTGTTATTTTGGTTTTATTTTATAGATGTTTTTCTAGGTTTTTCAAAGTTATTTTTAGGGTTAATAGTAGGATTTAGTGTTCAGTTCAGGGTTTAGGGTTTTGTGGTCAGGATTTAGTAGGTCACCATTTAGGTTTAGTAGGGCCTAAAGCTAAAGTATATGCAGTTTGTGGCCTGGGGTTTTGTGGTTGGTAAACTACCAGTGGTTTGTGCTCAGGATTTGGGCCAGGTTTAGTGGTCAGTTAGATTTTGGCTTTAGGTGGCTCAGTTAAGATTTGCCTTTTGGGGTAGGGTTATGTCATTATTTAATTTTTTATCTTTTATGTAATTTAAATTAAGTAAACTCTAGGTTTATTTCATTTATTTATTTATTTATTTTAGTTTAGGTTTAATTATACTATTAGTTAGTTTAGTTTATTTATTTTAGGATAATTTATTTTAGTTTAGGTTTTTTATTTTATTTTATTTTTTTAAGTTTATTTTAGTTTTATTTTATTTTTAGTTTCATTTTATTTTTGTTTATTTTTAGGTTTAGGTTTTATTTTTTTTATTTTATTTTAGTCTAGGTTTTATTTATTTCTTTTAAGTTTAGGTTTTAGGTTTCTATTTTAGATTTATTTTTAGGTTCTATTTTTTAATTTAGGTTTAGGTTTATTTTAGTTTATTTTATTATATTTAGGGTTTAGGTTTTTATTTTATTTTATGTTTATTTTAGGATTTATTTATTTTAGTTTATATTTTAGTTTATGTTTAGTGTATTTTTATCATTATTTTAGTTTAGGTTTTCTTCAATTAGGGTTTAGTTTTATTTATTTATTTATTTTAGGTTTTTATTTTACATTTATTTTTAGTTTTGGTTTTATTTATTTTTATTTTATTTTGATTTAGTTCTTTTTTATTTTAGGTTTACTTTTATTTTATTTAGGTTTTTCTTTTTTAGTTTTGTTTAAGTTTTTATTTATTTTATTTTGTTTTAGTTTTTATTTTAATTTTATTTTCATTTTAAGTTTAAGTTTAGGTTTAGGTTAAAGTTTATGTTTTTAATTATTATTATTATTTTTATTTGTTTAGATATTTTTATATATTTTTTTAGATTTTATTTAGTTTAGTTTAGGTTTTTTACTTTTATTTTATTTTAAAGTTGTTTATTTTTTTATGGTAGGGTTTAGGTGGGATTTGTGGGTTTAGGATTTAGTTTTCTTTTGGGTTTGGGTTTATTTTTTGTTTTTGTATAGGGATTAGGGTTTAGGGTTTTAGTGTTAAAGATTTAAGGTTTATGGTTTATGGTTTATGGTTTTTAGGGTTTAAGGTTTCGGGTTAAGGGTTAGGTTTAGGGTTCAATTTTTAGTTTAGGGTTTAGAGATTTTGGTTTTTGGTTTTCTTTAATAGAGAACAAATTCAGATTCAACAATTCTTCATTTTAATTTTGTCAACCAAGTAACACACCAAGTTTTCAAACTCACAAGCAATGACATAGATAAAAATGGGCATGCATAGAGAAAATCAGAAACCTTAGATAGCTAGAACCATCTTTAATCAAAAGACACTGTTCCATATGCAGCAGATCAGATCAACCATACTTTAGTTTTTTCAGCCTCATCGAACCACCACCTCTCCAAGAGAGGGATCCACCATCATATCTCGATCTCTCCTCCACCACCACCATTTGTAACCTCAGCTCCTCCCCGCCACCATAACCACCATTGCTCCGACCACCACCTCCATATCCACCAGCACCTCCAAATCACTCACCTCCACTGTAATAATCGTCACCTCCACCTTTCTCCAGATCTGGACTGGTGCTGATGTGATGTTCTGCCATCAAGGTTCTCAGCATTCTTAGGGTTTATTATTTTTTAGGGTTTAGGTTTATATTATTAATTTATTTAGTTACTTAAGTTAGGGTTTGGGTTTTAGCATTAGGGTTTAGAGTTTAGGCTTTAGGGTTTATGTTGTTTAGGTTAGTTTAGGTGGGTTTAGGATTTAGGGTTTATGGTTTATGGTTAGGGTTTAGGGTTTAATGTTTAGGGTTTAAGGTTTAAGGTTTAGGGTGTAGGGTTAATTTAGGGTTTATGGTTTAGGGTTTAAGGTTGTAAGCTTAGGGTTTAGGGTTTGGTTTACGGTTTAGTGTTTTCTTATTTAAAAAAATTATGTAAATTGATTGGCTTATGTTTTTTTAGTTTATTTAGTTTATTTTTTATTTATTTTAGTTCTAATTATTTTCTATTTTTATTTATTTATTATTTTTATTTTTATTTACTTTAGTTTATTAACTTTAGGTTTATTTATTTTAGTTTAGGTTTTTTAGTTTTTTTAGGTTTAGGTTTAGGTTTATGTTTACTTTTTAATTTTGTTTTATTTTTATTTCATTTTTTAATTATAGGTTTTTTTTAGGTTTAGGTTTTAGGTTTTTATTTTAGGTTTATTTTTAGGTTTTATATTTTAGTTTATGTTTAGGTTTATTTTTAGATTATTTTATTTTGTTTAATTTAGGTTTAGCTTTAGCTTTAGGTTTAGTCTTAGGTTTTATTTATTTTAGTTTAGTTTATTCTAGTTTAGGTTTATGTTTATTTTATTTTTATTTTAGGTTTAGGGGTTCTTTTTTCTTTTAAATTAAGTAAACTAGTAGTTTTATGTTCATTTAGTTTATTTTTATTTATTTTAGTTTACTTTATTTTTTATTTATATTTATGTTTATTTTTTTTATTTAGTTTAGTTTATTTATATTAGTTTAGGTTTTTTATTTTAGTTTATTTTTTAGGTTTAAGTTTATTTTTTAGTTGAGTATTATTTTTATTTTATTATTAAGTTTTAGGTTTTATTTTTTATTTTTTGTGTTTAGGTTTAGATTTTTATTTTATTTTTTAGGTTTAGGTTTCACATTTTTTTTAAGTTTATTTTTAAAATTTATTATTTAGTTTAGGTTTAGTTTTTTTTAATTTAATTTATTTTATTTTATTTAGTTTAGGCTTAGGTTTTGTTTACTTAAGGTTTAGGTTTATTTAATTTCAATTTTAGGTTTATATTTTTTTTGGTTTAGGGTTTAAGTTTTATTTTTTATTTATTTTTAGGTTTATTTTTTAGGTTTAAATTTTTATTTAGTCTTTATTTTATTTTTTTTAAGTGTATTTTATTTTTCTTTAGGTTTTTTTATCCTTAGATTTATTTTATTTTTAGTTTTGTTTAGGTTTTATTTATTTTATTTTACATTTTTATTAGTTTATTTTATTTATTTTTAAGATTGGGTTTAGTAGTTCAAGTTTTATTTTATTTTTTAATCTTAGTTTTTTTTATATATTTTAGTTTTAGGTTTTATTTAGTTTAGGTTTAGGTTTTTAGGGTTTAGGGTGTAGGGTTTAGGGATTTTAGGGTTCAGGTTTTTGGGTTTAAGGTTTAGGGTTTAGGGTTAGCTTAGGGTTTAGTAGTTTTTTTCATTTAAATTAAGTACACTAATAAGTTTAGGTTTATTTAGTTTATTTTTATTTATTTTATTTTATTTTATTTATTATTTTTATTTATCTTTACTTTTTATTTTTTTTTAGTTTAGTTTATTTATTTTAGGTTAAGTTTTATTTTAGTTAATTTTACATTTATGTTTAATTTTTTAGTGAGTAATATTTTATTTTATTTTTAAGGTTTAGTTTTATTTTTATTTATGTTTAGTTTAGGTTTTATTTTATTTTTTTTAGGTTTATTTATGGTTTTATTTTAGGTTTATTTTTTTTTATTTTATAGTTTAGGTTTATTTTTTTTAGTTTATTTTATTTTATTTAGTTTAGGTTTAGATTTAGATTTTATTTACTTTTTAGGTTTAGGTTTTATTTATTTTAGTTTATTTTATGTTTATTTTATTTTGTTTATCTTATTTTATTTTAAGTTTAGTTTTTTTTTAGGGTTTATGTTTTATTTATTATTTAATTTTAGGTTAATATTTTAGATTTAGGTTTCATTTAGTTTTATTTTATTTTATTTTAGGTTTATTTTATTTCATTACATTTAGTGTATTTTATTTTTTATTTTAGTTATTTTATTTTTTTTTGTTTAGTTTAGGTTTATTTATATTATTTTAGTTTCTTTAGTTTATCTTATTTATTTTTTAGTTTAAGTTTAGATTTTATATTTATTTTTTTTATTTTATTTTAATTATTTATTTGTTTAGAGTTTTATTTTTCTTTTATTTTAATTTGTTTTTTTTTTTATTTATTTATATTTTATTTTTAGTTTTATTTAGCATGTTTATGTTTAGGTTTTAGTTTTTGGGGTTTGGCTAGGTTTGGGTTTTGTTTTTAGGTTAATGGTAGGTTATTTTAGTTTTTTTACATTTAGGCTCAGGGTTGTTTTAGGGTTTTGTGGTTTGTTTATTTTAGGCCTAGGGTTAGAGCAGGGCCCGGTTTTGGGGGTCTAGGTTTTTATTCAGGTTTATGGTTTGGTTTAGTTTGTGGCTCAGTTAAGGTTCTTTAGGTTTTTAGGGTTTAGGTTTAGGGTTGTGGTTTAGGGCTTAGATTTTGGGTTTAGAGGGTCAAGATTTAGGTTTTGGGGGTTTAGGTTAGGTTTATTTATTTATTTTTATCTTTTATGTATTTTTAAATTAATTAAATTCTAGTTTAGTTTATTTTATTTTTTTATTTTTTAGTTTATCTAATTTTTATTTAGGTTTAATTATATTTTAGTTTATTTATTTATTTATTTTAGATTTATTTTATTTTTATTTTTTAGTTTATTTAGCTTTAGCATATTTTTTAGTTTCATTTTATTTTTATTTATTTTAGGTTTAGGTTTTATTTTTATTTTTATTTTAGTAGGTTTTTATTTTATTTCTTTAGGTTTAGGTTTTATTTATTTTAGATTTATTTTTAGGTTATTTTTTAATTTAGGTTTAGGTTTATTTTTTTTATTTATTATTATGTTTTAGGTTTAGGTTTTTTTAGTTTATTATGTTTAGGTTTAGGATTTATTTATTTTAGTTTGTTTATTTAGTTTATTTATCATTATTTTAGGTTTTTTTCAATTTATGGTTTAGATTTTATTTATTTATTTATTTTAGGTTTTATATTTTTTTTATTTTGGTTTTATTTAGTTTTATTTTATTATTTGATTTATTTCTTTTATTTTAGGTTTACTTTTATTTTATTTAGGTTTTTCTTTAGTTTGTTTAGGTTTTATTTATTTTATTTTATTTTTATTTTTATTTTATTTTCATTTATGTAGTTTAGGTAAGTTTAGGTTAAAGTTTATGTCTTTAATTTATTATTTTTTATTTGTTTAGATTTTATTTTTATTTTATTTAGTTAGTTTTTAGCTTTTAGGGTTTAGGGTTTATTTTAAAGTTAGTTTAGGTTTTTGGTTTAGGGTTTAGTGATTTATAGGGATTTAGGTTTTTTAGTTTAGTGGTTTTAGGTTTAGGGTTTTTTATGGATTAGGTGGGGGGTGTTTAGTATTAGGTTTAGGGTTTTTAGGGTTTAGGGTTTAGGGTTCAATTTTTAGTTTAGGGTTTAGAGTTTTTGGTTTTAGTTTTTCTTTAATAGAGAACAAATTTAGATTCAACATTTCTTCATTTTAATTTCATCAACCAAGTAACACACCATGTTTTCAAAGTCACAAGCAATGCCAAAGATAAAAATGGGCATGCATAGAGAAAATCAAAAACCTTAGATAGCTAGAATCATCTTTACTCTAAAGACATGTTATATATATATGCATCAACCGATTTTGTTTTTTTTTTCAATTCCCATCATAACCACCCGCCTCGAGTAGAGGATCCACCATTATCCTCCGATCTCTCCTCCACCACCACCATGGTAACATCCATCGCCATCCACCATTGTTATATCACCTCCATATCCACCACTCTAAATCACCCACCTCCACAATAATTGTCACCTCCACCTTCACCTCCAGGATCTAGTAGAGCAGTTTATTTTTTTTCCATTCTAGGGTTTAGTTTATTATTTTAGGGTTTAGGTTTATTATTAATTTATTTTAGCTATGGTTTGGGTTTTATTAGGGTTTAGAGTTAGTTTAGTTTTGCTTAGGCTTTAGGGTTTTAAGTTTTAGTGTTTAACTTAGTTTGGTTTTATGGTTTATGGTATAGTTTAGGGTTTAGGGTTTATGTTTTATGGTTATTTAGGTTTATTATTTAGGTTAAGATTTAAGATTTTAGGGGTTAGTTTAGTTATGGTTTATGTTTGGTTTTTTAGCATTTAGGGTTTAGTATACATTTAGGTTTTAGGTTTTATTATTTTATTTAATCAAGCTGATATTTACGCTTATTTTAGTTTGTTTTTTTTTATTTATTTTAGTTTATATTATTTTTATTTTATTTTAAGTTTATTTTATTTTATTTAGTTTATTATTTAATTTAGGTTTATTTATTTTTTTAGTTTTGTTTTTTTATTATTTAGTTTTATGTTTATTTTAATTTGTTTTTATTTTTATTTCATTTTTTTAGTTTTAGATTTTTATTTTAGGTTTAGGTTTTATTTTAAGTTTATTTTTAAGTTTAATTTTTTAGTTTATGTTTAGGTTTATTTTTGATTATTTTATTTTGTTTTGTTTAGGTTTAGGTTTAGGCTTAGGTTTTATTTATTTTAGTTTAGTTTATTCTAGTTTAAGTTTATATTTATTTTATTTTTATTTTAGGTTTAGGTTTTATTTTCATTTATTTTTAGGTTTTATTTTTAGATTTAAAGTTTTAGGGTTTAGTTTATGGTTTAATGTTTAGGCTAGGGTTTATTACAATTTTGGGTTTTGGTTTTAACGTTTAGGGTTGTGGTTTTAGTTTAGGGTTTAAGGTTTTTGGTTAATTTTTTAATAGAGAACAAATTTAGATTATATATATATATATATTTTTTTTATTTCATCAACCAAGTAACACACCAAGTTTTCTAAGACATTATTTTAGATTTAATGAGAACGATAGAGAAAATCAAAATAGATAACTAGAACCTACTTTATCAGAAGACACCATAAGCCAGATCGGATTGGTCATTCTTTAATTTTTTCCTAAAGAACCTTATCTTAGGATCCACCATCATATCCCCTCCTCCAACCCCAGGCATAACTAGTGCCAAGATTTTTAATTTAATTTATTTTATGTTTTAGCTTTTTTTTAGGTTTTGTGGGTTAGGTTTTTAGTGTTTGTGGTTTAGGGTTTGGGGTTTAGGTTAGGGTTTAGAGATTAGTTTTAGTTTAGGGTTTATAAGTTTTAGGTTAAGGGTTTAGGGTTTAGATTTAGGGTTTGTTTAAGTTTAGGTTTAGGTTTTAGGGGTTTAGTGAGTTTTAGTTTTGTGGATTTAAGTTTAGGTTTATGGGTTTGGTGTTTTTTTTTAAAAGAAAATTAAGTAATAGTTTAGGTTTTATTTAATTTATTTAGATTATTTTATTTATTTTATTTTATTATTTTTAATTTTTTTTATGTTCAATTTTATTTTATTTATTTATTTATTTTAGTTAATTTATTTTGTTTTTAGGTTTTTTATTTTAGTTTATTTTAGGTTTAAGTTATTATTTTTTTTTTTTTTTTTTTTGTAGGTTTAAGTTTTATTTTTAATTTTTAGGTTTAGGTTTATATTTTATTTTTTTTAGGTTTAGGTTTTAGGTTTTATTTTAGGTTTTATTTTTTTAGTATAGGTTTAGGTTTATTTTAGTTTATTTTAGTTTTATTTAGTTTAGGTTTAGGGTTTAGTTTTTTTTAGTCTAACCTTAAGTTTTTATATTTTAGTTTATTTTTATTTTATTTTATTTTAGTTTATTTTAGGTTTAGTTTTTTTTTTTTTTTATTTGTTATGGTTTAGGTTTTATTTTTTATTCACTTATTTTATTTTTAAGTTTAGATTTTATTTAGTTTATTTTTTTTTTTATGTTTATTTTATTTTTTATCGATTTAGTTTTATTTTATTTTATTTTTTATTAGGTTTATTTTATTTTAAAGTTTATTTATGTTATTTTTTATTTTAGTTTTTTTTATTAATTTATGTTTAGGTTTATTTTATTTTAGGTTTTTTTTACTTTTAATTTTATTTAGGTTTAGGTTTGTTTATTTTATTTTATTTTAGGTTTTTTGTAAGTTTTGGTTTTTTTTATGTTTATGATAGTTTATTTAGGGTTTTCATGTTTAGTTTAGGGTTTTATTAGTTTAGTAAGGTTATTTTATTACTATGGTAGAGTTTATTTAGGTTTTTTTTTTTAGAGGTTTTATTTAGATTTATATTTTATTTTAAATATTTTTATTTTATTTTATTTATTCTAGTTTATTTTATTTAATTTAAACAGTTATTATTTATTTATTTTAGTTTATTATTATTATTATTATTATTTTTATTTTATTAAATTTTAGTTTATGTTTATTTTATTTTATTTTTAGATTTTATTTATTATTTTAGGTTTATTTTGTAGTTTGGTTTTAGCTTTAGTTTAGTTATATTTTTGTGTTTGTGGTTAGGGTTTTAGGGTTTAGGTTTAGGGTTTAGTTTAGTAGTAGGTTTAGTTTTAGGTTTAGGTTTTAGTAGTTTTTATATTTTTAAGAACAAAATATTCAACATTTTCTTTATTTTATTTATTTTATTTTATTTTAAAGATTTTTTTTTTAGGTTTTATTTTATTTTATTATGTTTAGTTTATTTTATTTATCTTTATTGGAAGTTATTTATTTAGATTATTTTAGTTATTAGTTTTTTTTGTGGCTCAGTTTGGATCAGTTTTAGGGTTTAGGTAGTCAGTTTAGAGTCATTTGGAGTTTAGTGGTTTATGGAGTGGTATAGTGGTTGTGGTATTTAGGTATTTAGTTAGGTTTATCAGGTAAAGCCTTTGGAGTTTAGGGCTAGGTTAGAAGTAAGCTTGGGTCAAAGTGGTTATTTATGAATTAGGATCAGTGGTAGTGGTTAATAGTTTAGGTAGGTTTTGGGTAGGTTTTAGGATTTGGTATCAAGTAGGGTATATTTATTAGTTTTATTTTATTTTATTTTTTTAATTTTTTCAAATTAAGTAAACTAGGTTTTATTTCTTTTAGTTTATTTTATTTTTTTATTTTTATTTGTTTATTTTTATTTTATTTTTATTTAGTTTATATTTATTTTATTTAGTTTATATTATTTTTAGGATTTATTTTAGTTTTAGGTTCTTTTATTTATTATATTTTTATTTATTTTTTGGTTTAAGTTTATTTTATTTTATTTTAGTTTTATTTTATTTTTTTTATTTTAGGTTTTATTTTATTTATTTTTTTGGTTATTTTTATTTTATGTTTTAGTTTTATTTTAGTTTTTATTTTATTTTATTTAGTAGTTTATTTTATTTATTTTTTTATTAGTTTATATTTTAGTTTATTTTATTTTAGTTTAGTTTAGGTTTATTTTTATTTTATTTTAGTTTTAGGTTTTTTTTTTATTTTTAGTTTTTTTTTTATTTATTTTATTTATTTTAGGTTTTATTTTTTTATTTATTTTAGTTTTAGGTTTTATTTTTATTTAGGTTTAGTTATTTATTTTTATTTAGTTATAAGGTTTTATATTATCTCTAGTTTATTTATTATTTTATAGTTTTATTTAGTTATTTATTATTATTTTATTTTGGTTTGATTTTTTATTTAAGTTATTTAGTGGCCTGTTTAGGTTAGAGGTGAGTTTAGGCCCAGGGTTGGGTGGAGTAAGGGCAGGTGAGTAGGGTTATGTGGTAAGTGTAGTGTGGTGGATAGTTTGTGGAGGGTTTAGTAGTCAGGTTTAGGTTTAGTGGCCTGGTGGAGTAGGTAGTAAGTTAGGAGGGTTTATCAGGAGGTTAGTAGGGAAGGTTTATTAGTGGGTCAAAGTCAGTTAGTTTAGATTAGGTTAGTTTATTATTTATTATTATTATTATTATTATTATTTTAAATTAACTAAACTAGGGTTTAATTTATTTTTTATTTTATTTATTTTATTTTTTTATTTTATTTAGGTTTATTTTTTTTTTATTTTAGTTTATTTATTTTATTTATTTATTTTATTTTATTTTTTATTTTTAATTTTTTTTAGGTTTAGGTTTATTTTTAGTTTATTTTATTTTATTTATTTTATTTTATTTTTTGGTTTAGGTTTTATTTTTATTTTTAGGCTAGGTTTAGGTTTTTTATATTTTTTTTCTTTAGTTTTTTGGTTTATTTTAGGTTTATTGTTTAGTTTAGGTTTAGAATAATTTTTTTTAGTTTATTTTATTTAGTAGTTTAGGTTTTATTATTTTAGTTTTATTTTTAGTTTAGGTTTATTTTCTTTTTATTTATTTTATTTTTATTTTAGTATTCATTTTTTAGTTTAGGTTTAGGTTTTACTTTATTTTATTTAGGTTTATTTTATATTTATTTTTATTAGTTTAGAGTAGATTTTAGGTTTTTTTTTTTGTTATGTTTATTTTAGTTTTTTTTTTTTTTATGTTTATTTTATTTTATTTAGGTTTAGTTTTATTTAGGTTTTTTATTTTTTTATTTTATTATTTTTATTTATTTTATTTATTTTATTTTTAGGTTTAGGTTTAGGTTTATATTTTTATTTTTATTTTATTTTTATTTTATTTTTTTATTTTATTTAAGTTTTAATTAGTTTAGGTTTATGTTTGGGTTTAGTTTTTAGAGAGGTTTTGGGTGGTTTAGGGTTTAGGTTTTTGGGTTTTGGTTTAGTAGGTTTTAGGTTTAGGGGGAAGGTTTTTTAGGTTTTTTAGTTTTATGTTTAATAGAGAACAAATTCATATTCAACATTTCTCTTTTGATTTCAAAGCAACACACCAAGTTCAAGACACATGAATAAAAATGAGCATAGAGGAAATCAAAACCCTAGATAACTAAAGCCATGGACCCAGGATTCACTGTTTCCAATCTTACCAGAACCACCACCCAGGTTCCACCATCATATCCCCGATCTCCCCACCACCACCATTCAGGTGGTTTAGGTTAGGTTTGGTATTTTAATTTATTTAGTGGTTTAGGTTTAGGTGGGTTAGTTTTAGGTGAGTTTAGGTTTAGGGTTAGGGTTTAGGTTTAGTTTAAAGTTTGTAGGTTTTTATAGTTTTTTTAAAAAGTAGGGTTTAGTTTTGATTTTAAAATTTAAAAATAGTAGTATTTAATTTATTTAGTTTATTTTTTATTTTTTATTTTATTTAGCTATTTATATTATTTTTTATTTTATTTATTTTTTAGGTAGGTTTATAGTTTATTTTATTTAGTTTAGGTTTTATTTTATTTTAGTTTAGGTTTAGGTTTTATTTTAGGTTTATTTTTTTAGGTTTTATTTTTTAGTTTATTTATTTTATTTTTATTTAGATTTAGGTTTAGGTATTTATTTTAATTAGATTTAGGTTTCTTTATTTTAATTTTAATTTAGTTTAGGATTTATTTTCTTATATTTTATTTTTATTTTAAGTTTTGTTTTTATTTAGGTTTAGTTTATTTTTTTAATTAATTTTATGTAATTTTAAGGTTTAGGTTTTAATTAGTTTTATTTTATTTTAGAATAATTTATATTTATTTTACATTTAGTTTTATTTTATTTTTTTTATTTTTATTTTATTTTTTTTTTTAGTTTAGTTTAGGTTTTATTTATTTTATTTTTTTATTTTATTTTATTTTAGTTTATGTTTTATTTTATTTTATTTAGGTTTAAGTTTATTTATTTTATTTTTTATTTTTATTTAGGTTGAGGTTTTTTGTTTTGGGTTTAGGGCCTAGGTTTAGGGTTTTAGGTTTAGTTTTTGTGGTTTTATTTTAGGTTTAGTGATAGTTTAGGTTTAGGTTTAATCTGTGGGTTTAGGTTTAGTTTAAAGTGGTTTAGGTTTAGTAGGGTAGGTTGGGTGGGTCTGGGTTTTGTGGAGGTTTAGTAGGTAGTGTTGGGCTCAAGTTTAGGTCAGGGTTTAAGTTAGGTCAGTTTAGGCTAGTTTAGGGTTTAGGGTTTAGGGTCAGTAAGGGTTTAGAATCAGAGGTTTTGTAGGTTTAGGGTTTTAAAAAAAAAATTCAAACCAATATGTTTAGTTTAGTTTATATTATTTTATCATTTTTATTTTTTTTTATTATTTATTTTTTATTTACTTTAGTTTATTTATTTTATTTATTTATTTAGTTATAGTTTATTTTTTTATTATTTTATTTATTTACTTAGGTTTTATTTTATTAAGTTTATTTATTAGTTTAAGATTTATTTTAGTTTATTTTTTAGGTTTTGTTTATTTTAGTTTAGTTTATTTTATTTTATTTTTATGTTTTTTATTTTTTAGGTTTAGGTTTAAATTTTAGTCTTTTCTTTTAGGTTTATTTAGTTTTTTTAAAAGTTTAGGTTTAGGTTTGTTTTTAGTTTATTTTAATTTATTTAGTTTAGTTTATTTTTGGTTTAGGTTTAGGTTTTATTTATTTTAGTTTAATTTATTTTAGGTTAGGTTTATGTTTATTTTATTGTTTATTTTAAGTTTAGGTTTTTTTATTTATTTTAGGTTTAGGTTTTTATTTAGTTTTATTTTATTTAGGGTTTTGTGCCACCATCCTTCAAGATCTGATGGTAGTGGGAACTCAAGAAACATTGCACAATTTAGAGTAGGTTGTTGTAAATAGGTTCTCCTCTTCCACCTTTGTTAGCAGCCTGTGTGTTGCATTTGATTGGTCAAACTTTCCAATGGTGAAGTCTTTTTGCTGAGTAAGCACCTCTTCATCAAAAGGTTTATTGGAGCTCAACAGAGGGTGATTGTAGGCGGCCTCATTATAGAGAAACAGAAACTCAACGAGTCCCTTGTTGAGTACTTTCTCAGGTGGCACAACCTGAGCATGAAATGTGAACCACAACTGTCCGAACAACATGCCTTTGAGATTCTTCTCAAGAATATCCAATGGCCAGCCTTCATGCTTGTGGATTTACCATCAAAACATTCGAGAAATTAATCGATAAGATGCTAGCCTACAAGAGGATGCCCCCTTTCTCACCAATCATCTGGCCCAGAAGGTGTTTGAGAAGAAGCCAATGTATGCGGATAGATGGAAGTAGCCAACCAAAGTTTGTATGAGAGACTATGAGCTGAACCTCTTCCACCACCCATCATACCGCCACCAGTCATAATGACCATTTCCACCACCTCAGCAGCCTACCCACCAGTGGTATTCATATCCATCACCATGTAGATTCTTTCCACTTACTCTTGTCGAGATTGAATAAGCCATATTCATTCAAGAGGGAGGAAGTTAGGAAAATCTTTAAGAATCTCTAAAGAAACCTAACTTTAGTTACCAGAAGAGGCGAGGAAGTGGGCAATGATCCTAGCTATTGCCCCTACCACCGGAAGTTATGTCTTAGAGGATTGTATCACTTTTAAGGACTAGCTTGAGCATAAAGTATGAGATAGTTATCCCTAAGGAACACTTATTAATAACAACCATCCGTTTGTTAGAGTAATCCTTGGGGATACCTGATCCTCTTAAGACCAAAGAAAGTTGGGATATCTCCCTATCCCAAACCTCTAAGAAGATCATTTCTATGATAAAGAAGCTTTCCATGCAAGTGCCTGAAGTACCTCAAACCTCCATCACCAAGGAAGGTTAGTTACAAAGGACAAGAGGGAGGATAGCCCAACAAAGAGGTAGGATAGTCCAGCCCTTCACGCCTACCTCTTTCCTAGCTCCTCTTCCATAGGGAGCATTGATAAGGAACTAAATCCCTTACTCTACTTACTTTATTTGATTTCCATCATATACCTCCACCCAAAAGTTAATGAAGAAAGCTTCTATATATTATCTACTTCGAATGCTCTCAATTTTTTCCTATTGAAAGCTATTCGAGTCTAAATAAAAATAATAGCTTTAGTAGTTCTAATCCATTTTTTTCCTGATTCAGAGTCAGACTATCCTTCTGCGAATCAATCAAGTTGACCTCTTGAGATTGACTTGGAGTCAACTGATTTTGAGGATCCCATAAGAGAAGTTTGTATGCCCGAGAAGGTAAACTTTCCACAAGCTCATCATTCCAAGAAGTCACAAAATCAACAAGTAGTGGCAAAGTTTTACATCCTGTGGTAACCTCATGATAAGGGTAAGCAAGCCATTAGTTTTAGAAGGATAGCCCCTCCATAGGATGCTCCACCCATGGATATACTTGTGGAGGACCAAGCCAAAGTTGATTACAATATCCTAGCGCACTTTAGAAAGTTTTTAACTAAGTTAAGAATATATGACACCCTTGTCTTATCCAAAGAGATGAGGGAATCTCCAATTAGGGCTTACTTAATCTAGAGATATGACTAGCTACTAAAGAGGAGGCATGCCACAAAGACATCTTAAGAGTTACATTCACGATTAAGACTTACTCCTAGATGACGAGCACAACCACCTCTTTACATTATAGTGGATGTTGGTAGACAAAGTTTGTGATCAGAGTGTTATGAGTCTAACCCTTGCCTACTTGAGGATCGACATCTCAAACTCTAAAAAAAGGATGATGTTAAGAGGATTCAAATGAACAAGGTGAGAAGGCCTTTTGGTGTTTATTTTTAGATGTATGTGGGAGGGAGACACGGATCATTACTTTTTGAGATATATATGTACCTATCTCAAAAGATAGAAGCATCACCCTACAATGGACCTAATCACATAATAAAGACTCCTAGGGCATCATGGGTCTTCAAATGTACTTGAGATTTTTCCCCTACTTTACATGGACTAATAAAGTGAGGTTTATATTAAACTAGGTTCTTAAGTTCCCTATGGACCTCCATAGATAATTACATCTTAGGAAAAGAAATTTCCTAAGAATAATCTCGATTAAAGTAGATAATTATCATCTCTAAAGATTATAAGATTTGAATATTAAAGGACTCGTTGTATTTGGAAAATCAATTGGGAGAGGACTTATTTTTGGAATCCAAATAAATAGGGAAATGCTCATGATACTAGGAAGCCTAGAACATTCCAATCACCCCTATGGCTTTTATAATTTTGAAGTTGAGGAGATATGTTTTGAGTTAAAAAATTTAAATTAGGGCTTATAATCCACCAACACAAGGTTGTGGGAATGCCTAAGAGGTGAAGATTTATGCTAGCCCAAAGGAAATACTACCTGATCCTAAATCTAGGGAGCTTTAGTATGAAGCTAAAGCACCTAAATCTAAGATAGTGACATAGAGTTTACCTCCATAAGAGAGAATAAATTATCGACTTCTAGACTTATAATCACTGAGTGGCCACCGTTAACTCCTATGATTTTAAAACCATGTAGTCTCTTTATCAATTAGATATTAGTTAGTTATTTAATTAGAAAGAGACTAGTGGTATAAGCATATGACTTAATCTATAGATGAAAAATATTTTCAAATTTTAATTCATTTTAGACACATCATTTTAACAGAGGCTTTAGGATTTCTAATGCCTAAATGCTTGATGAAATAGGTTATGGGTCAAATCAACTAGAAGAAGGTGTTCTCTGCCATAAGGGATGCCCTCACAGGTCAAGCATTCCTTTATTGTGCAAGAATAGAGATCCTTCATGTTCAAGAGAGAAAGAATATGCATGCATGATGTGAAACATACAACCATACAACTAAGGGGTTGCAAAATCTTTTAATTATTTTATTTATGTCTTAGGTTTTATGATGAGGTTATGAGTTGTTTAAAATTTAGTTATTAGTTGGGTAGAAAAGTTATTTTTATCCTAAGAGCCTAATCATATCCAAGCCATACATTAAAGCATCAATTATTTAAGAAACCATAAAAAACATGATGTCCTAATGCACAATGTAAACATAACATCAAACAATTATATAAATTATCATAAAAGAATAAATGTCGGTGGTCGGGTATCACCGCATAACCAAGAGAGAAAGATGAGGGCTCTACCCTTATAAAACCTAGAATATGAAAGAATAATTATAATTGTATTAAATGTTATGTGGGTTTTTCTTCATATCCCCATTTCTGATTTGGTTGCTTGGATGGTGCTTACTTCAAAGGCATCACAGGGCACCCCAAGAAAAAGCATTCTGGCCACTTCTCATTCTAATCCCTCATAGCACTAACCCTAATTCCTATTGCAAAAATTACATTTATGTGGGAAAAGTAAATCTAACTACTAAAGGTTAGCTAAATATAAATATAATCCCAAGTTGTATTTATAATTTGGACTTAGCATCCTATACATGGGTAACTAAGCCCACCTGTCCTAACTTGGATTATGGTTAAGGATTTAATAAACCTACAGAAAAGGCATTCACATTTATTTTTAAGCATCCCTTAAGCATATTCCCCTGCAAAAAACATGATTAGGCTAATATTGCCCTATCATCTAATCTACGAAGCATACACCCTAACATCCAATCTAAAATAATACATTATAAACAAACCATACAACACATCAATCATTTTAACTTAGAGCTAGAAGTGGTGACTTAATTTTAATGTGTGTATTAAGGCTTGTGTGGTAAGTCTTGTTAGTTTTAGTGTTGTATTTTCTAAGTGTAGAAGGATTCAATTTAACATGAAAGGTTGATTTCACTTGAAGTAGTTTAATTGATTTAAGAATTTTAATTTGTGTTTTTTTTGTTTCATTTGATTACACTTAGAAACTAAGTGTTATAAAGAGAGGAAAAGAGGATTACCCTCTTTCATCCCTACCTTAAGTCACTTTCTAAAGTATATTAATTTGATTTAGTTCTCTTTAGTGAATGGCTTATTAAATGATTTAATTAATCCAAAGTTTAGTTCACTTTAAATAATCCTATTAAAAATGGAAGACATCTTAAGATTAATTTAATTGAATTACTATAACATGACATATATTAAATCATTCCATTCCATCATATGTAACATGAATATGATTTAATCCTAAGTGTATCTATACATGCGGCATATTTTAGCACACATAAATGATGAATGTATGTATATGTTTAGAATTTATATTTTATTTGATTGAATCATTTAAACATATTAATTTAAAACTTTATCCAAAATATTATGCAAAAATGACATAAGAATGAAATTAAATAGGCATGTGCCGTTATTAAACCATGGAAGTGATGTAATCAAATGACCTCCTTGGAGCTAGTTAAAGCCTCATATTCTTGGATGTCGACTATATACCCATTTGCATTCAAACATATGTAAATTCATATACATGAACATAAGAAGCAAGCTCTAAATCATAATTAATTCAACTACTTAGTCAATTATGAATGCATGCAATTTTAATGTAAAATAAAATTTTTATTCAAGTAATCACATATACATATACATGTACAAAGATATAAGCAAGTACATGTAGTTGTTAAACTAGGGACGTGACGTAATCAAATAACCTCCTTGGGGCTAACTAAAGCCTTATATTTTCGGGATGTATACATAAATGAGGGAGACAAAACTATGCAAATATTTTATATTTTTTTTGATTGAATCATTTATATGTATGAATTAAAGCTCTATCAAAATTCTAATGTTGAAATATATAAGAATGAAATCAAATGGGTATGTAACATTGATAAACCAAAGAAGTGAGGTAATCAAGTGACCTTCTTGGGGCTAACTATAGCCTCATGTTCTTGAGATGTCAAGACTATATACCCATTATCATTCAATCTTATATAAATCAACACATGAATAGAGGAAAGAGAACTCAACATTCATACACTTAAGCTATAAGCACATGCATTTCTTACGTATTTATAATTAGCATCATATCACATATTATTAATCATTTATAAGCTTTTGAAAATAATACATTTGGATTTAATAGTGATAATAGCCATGCATATATTAAATTAAATCAACACATGCAAGCTTACATAAAGGAAATCCATTTTATTTTACTTGATTTTGAAAAGATGGATGCATGAATTCAAATGACATACCAAATTTAACATGATTGGAAAGAGGATAGTCAAATATGAGCATGTGATTCATTTAACCAAACTAGTTCTTAAGGATAATCAAATCAAATAAGATTATTTAAAGCAAACCAAAACTTCTTTATTAATTATGTTTTGGATTTGATTTGATTTAAAGAGGAGAAGAGAAATCATCACATGCTATTTTAAACCCATTCCCATATTAATGATTTGATTTAATTTAAGGAAATGTAATTAAGTTGATTTTATGGGTCAATTAAGTTGAACCCTTAATTAAATGAGTTAATAACCCTTACCTATGTCACCTTAAAGTAATTAAAAAAGTAATTATGAGCCAACATGATATGCATGAAAAATAAACTTGCAATGATCCTAGGAAATAAAAGGGGCCTAATGCAATTGGCTCATGATTAATATTTAATTAGATTAAGAGACTTAATTAATTACTCTTATAGTTTTCCCACACATGTGGACTAACCATAATTTCATTAAACTCTTAAGGTTATTAAACACCCAAAAGATTTACCCCATGATTTAATTAATTAAGGTCCGATGTGATTATGATTTCAATTTGATTAAGGTTTTAATTAGTTAAATCTTAATTAATTTCATTTTAACAAAGGGTGAAATGAACTTAAGGAAAGGTGTCCCAACCCCATTCCTTAGTTCACTTACTATGAAATAATGATTACTAAAATTAATTAACAAATTTATTACTATTCATAGGATTAATTAATCATTAATTAACTTAAAAGAGTAGTTAAGGTTTAATTAGTTAATTTTCTAATTAATTGAGCAATAAATCTAAAGAAAATTATGGGAGGTAGAGTTCATCCCATTAAATTATCCCACAAAATTTGGGATTAATTGCTCAAGTAATTAAACTAATAAATTTTGTAATTAAACCTTAATTACTATTCAAAATTAGTAAAGATCATTTTTAATTAATTCTCCTTTGAAATACCTTTAAAATAAGTATTTATTTGCATTTTTATTTCTTTATGATTTTTTATGTTTTTTAGAAGTTTCAACCATTAAAAAATGATTAATTAAGCCTAATTAAAGCCTAATCTTGGAATGTTGCGCCGTGACATGCACTTTCGTGCACAAGAGTGGCTATTTAAAACTTATCCACTCGCCTACGCGGTGGTGGATGTGCTTTCTCATCCACCATCCAATCTAAGATCATACGGCTATGATTAATCCCATTACTTAATAGGATTAAATCAGATCAATCTAGTGGATCTACTCATGACCTTCCATTCCAATCACGTAGAATGGACGGTGCATGATCTAACATAATGCAAGTGAGGCAGAATGGAGTCCATCCATCATTGCTTCACACGAGCTTACCCGAAGAGATCAACTCCAAAAGGATCCAACACCTTCATTGATGAGGTGATCCAACAGTCAAGATCACATGAGATGCAAGTTTTATTCAAAAAGCTCCAACCCATTTTTGCCTAAAGATTAAATTTGGAAGCATATTCATCGGAGCTCAAGATCGATGGCTTGAATGATTGAGGAAGCTTCATCTAGTGGAGATGAAGCTCTATTGAGTAGAAATTGGATCAATTCCTTGACGTTCGCTCATAAGGCCATGAACTGATGATTTGGAGCTTAACTTTGATCTTAGTCCCACCATCGGTGCCTGGGAAGCTTGGCAGATGTTTTTTCTTGCTCAATGAGACCTAGGGAAGGTGTGTACAAAGTTAATTTGAGTTTGATAGAGAAATGGAGAAGTTAGGTCAGAAATTAGAGTGTCCTATTTTGAGACAGATGGGAATGGCATTTTATGATCGAGGAACAACTTAAGAGGGGAATGGCTCTAATAGCTCATCTTGGTAGCTAGGCTGAGGAATGATTTTGTGTGTGTTTGAGTGGAAATGGGGTGTATACCCCTTTCATCTTGATCGATGGGATCAGTTTGGCTTGTGGTCGTCCACCATCTCGTGGGAGTTGTGAGGAAGGAGGTGAGTTGGCTCGCTTGGTTGAAGGTGTGAGGTGGCCAATGAGGAATCATGGGTGTCCTATGGGTTTCAAATGCTCCAATGGAGAGGTGAGGTGATTTCACCTCCATGGGTCATGGAAACCCAACCACCCCTTGGGTTAGTTGGAAGTGTCCTAGTGCCTAGGTGGACCATTGGGAGAGTACCAAGTGGCCAAGGAATAGAAATGACCACTTACATGGGTGATTTGTCTCATGTGATTCCTTTCACCCAATGGTAGAATGATCATTTGGCATTGATTTGATTTGGATAGATTTGAAATGAGCCAAAAGTGGGTTAGCCCAAATTTCAAGTCAATTGAGTTGATTTGGTTAGTTTGGCTCAATTTGACTCATTTAGATCAAATTAGTTAGTCAAGTTGACCAATTGGTCAAATTAGGTCAAACCAAGAATTTGGTCAAGTCCATATGATCATTTGGGATGTTTTGGTTCAATTGGTTTGGTTATTAGATTTGATTTTGGCTCATTTGAATTCATTTGGGTCAAATAAGGCAACCAATTTGACCAAATTGGCCAAATTGGCTTGGGTGTTTTTGGGTTTAGTTGACCAATTGAAGATGATTGTAGGCTTTGGTTTCAATTAATTTGATTTGGTTTTGATTTGGGCCAACTTGAACCTTTAGGTCAATTTGGGCTAAGTAGGTCAATTGGGTTCAATTAGGTCCAATCATGGCTTTGGTCAAGTTCAACAATCAATTTATATTGAACTTGAGCCATTGGTTGTAATCAATTTGGTTTATATTTTGATTTGACCCAATTTGGTCTTTTAGGTGAATTTGGGTCAACTTGGGTCAAGAGCCAATTGGGTTTGGTTTGACTCAATTGAAGGTCAAGTCATATTCAAATATTGATTTAGATTTGGTATGAATCATTGGTTTCGGGATTTGGCTTACAATTTGGCTAGTTTGGGTTCATATGGGTTAAGGTTGACTTGGTCAAATGACCAAGTTGACTTGGTTTGACCAATTTATGACAATTGATCAACCTAGGGATCAACAATCATGATGGGAGGTTTTGATGGGGCTTGGTTCAATCAAATTTGGGTAGGATTAGAACTTGGCTCAAATGGGTCAAATTGGCCACTTTAGGTCAAGTGGGTCAATTGCATTTAGTTGGCTTGATTTTGGGTTAGGTTTGATTTAGTTGAGTTTATATATGGATTTGGGATTGATATAAAAATTCAATTGCTCAAATGGGTTTTGGGTCATTTGAATATTTCAAGTCAATAGGCTTAAGTTGGGTTTGACTTGGGTTAATTTTGGTTTGACTTGATGATTGTAGATTTCATTTATATTTGTGAATATGATTGAAGGTATGATTGATTCATGGGAAAATCAATTGAATTTGGGTTTTGGAATTAAGGAATTTGGCTAAGTCCATGGAGTTGGGTCATGTGGCTTAGGTTTGGATTTTGATTTGGTTTGATTTAGTTTTGATGATTTAAATGTATATTTCATTTAAATTTGTGAAGATGATTGAAAATATGATTGATTTGTGAGAAAATCAATTGAGTTTGACTTGATTTGGATTAATATTTGGCTAAGTCCATGGGATAGGTCATATGGCTTAAGAAGGGTTTTGATTTAGTTTGATTTTAGATTTCATTATAATGTAGATTTATATTTAGAAATGATGAAGATATAAATTTAATGAGAAAATCAATTGATTATGGATTTATTTATATTAAGGCTAAGTCCATGGATAGTCATATGGCTTAGGAAGGGTTTCAAGTTTGGATTTGATCATGGCTTCCAATCATTTGGTTTTAA
>JAKCPB010000635.1:0-112195 GCA_021442155.1 Cymbidium sinense
TGTGGGTTTTTACCTTATGTTATGATAAGTTTCATTGTCATGGAACTTTGAGGAATGATCAATTATGATATGTTGAGGATAATACCTTTCTTATAATTAATTTGAACTTTTATTGTTCCTATTATTATGTTTATTGTCGAGCAAATGTATCAGTTTTATTCTAATAAGTCATTCATCGAAATGGGCATATTTTAGTAAAATATAAATATTTGTTAAGTCATTAGTACACTTGAATAATCAAGAACATTATCCATTTAACACATATTTAAATCAAAAGTAATTTGATTAGTAATATTTTATTTAAATAAGAATTGGAAAGAATAAGGGAATTTAGAGAACAGCTGCATAATAATCTTACCAAACAAAAAGTTTCACCACCCGACTTATAAACAACATCATAATAGAAGAATTTCTCAAACAAATAATAATAGCTTCAATAGCAGGAATTTTTAAAACAATTTTACATCTGATTTTATAAACAAAGACAATCCCAACTAACTCAAAGGAGAAATGTTTTAATACAAACAATCAAGACAAGAAAATTTTAATAATACCAACTATAGAGATATTATTCTTAGAGTCATTTCTATGAGAGAAAATAATTAAAATAGACTTCAAAGATTTGGCCAATTTTGTATAATCAATCTGATTTAATTTTAAAAAGAGCTATTATAAAAGTAATTTTGTGTAAAGACAATGCTAAAAAATAATATGGTCTAAGAATGGGTTTTGATGTAATTTGATTTAATTTGATTTAGTTGTGATCATTTGAATGTAGATTTGATTTATATTTAGGAAGATGATTGAAGATATAAATTGATTATGAGAATATTAATTGATTTTGGATTGATTTGGATTAATATTCGGCTAAGTCCATGGGATAGGTCATATGGCTTAGAAAGGGTTTTGATGTAATTTGATTTAATTTGATTTAGTTTTGATCATTTGAATGTAGATTTGATTTATATTTAGGAAGATGATTGATGATTATGAGAAAATTAATTGATTTTGGATTGATTTGGATTAAGATTTGGCTAAGTCCATGGATAGTCAAAGGGTTTCAAGTTTGGATTTGATCATGGGCTTCAATCAATTGGTTTTGGAATTTGAGTTTGGATTTGGATTTCAATTTGATGTTTGAATTGAACTTGAGGTTTGGTTTGAGAAGGTGAACATGGATTGGATTTGGGTTGTAGGGGTGGATTATCCTAATCCCTAAGGCATAACCTAATCCTATGGTTAAAGTCTTAGGTTAAGTGTTTGCTTAATTATTA
Source organism: Cymbidium sinense (assembly GCA_021442155.1). Lineage (NCBI taxonomy): Eukaryota > Viridiplantae > Streptophyta > Magnoliopsida > Asparagales > Orchidaceae > Cymbidium > Cymbidium sinense. The sequence goes on from JAKCPB010000635.1 coordinate 1,275, forward strand.
GAAGTGTCTTATGACTAGGGAAGTCTTAGTATCTAGAAGACTCCTAAGTCTAAGATGGGAAGATTGAATCCACACTCCAAAAGTGAGGTCAACAGGCCTTAGGCTCCATAGTGTTTCCCTTGGAGATAAATGGTTGGAAGATCGAAGCCAAGTTTCACATTATAGACTCGGATGCATCTTTGAATGCTTTGCTTGGGAGACCATGGATACATGAGAAAACATAGTTCCATCCTCTCTACATCAGTGTAAGTTCGCCGAGGGGATTGTCTATGTCAAAGGAGATCTCAAGCCATTTACAGTTCATGAGGTCATATATGATGACTTACTACCTCCCTCAAAATCAACAAGTCTATTCTCATGAACTTGGCCAAAGTTTAAAAATAAAAGATAAAGAAAAAAGAAAAAGAAAAGAAAGAGAAAGAAAAGAGAAAATGAAAAAAATAAAAGGGAGCAAAAAATAGACTTGAGGAGGAAGTGGAGCTTAACATTAGATTACACCCATAGTTGTTACTCCATTCAAACATATGGGTAGGATGACTGACCTCCACCGCAGTGAGGAAGAGGCTAGTTTAGAGTCTCCTAGGGTGGAAAACCTCTTTATTGGCCACCCAATAGAAGATATGTCCCAGTTACTAGGAGTGCACCTACTATTTATATAGACTTAGAATCTAGCAAATAGGATGAGTCTGATATGGTTAGCACACCGCCTAGCTCTTCGTAGTAGATTCTCTTGAGGTGACACTTGAGCCAAATAGCAATGAAGATCGGGCTCCAAAGCAAAGCACAAGTGTATCCAAGTCTATATGTGAAATAATTAGGCATCAGTTTGGAACCTTAGCTCTAACCCCACTTTGCTCTCAAAAAGTTGAGGGTTTGGTAGTTAAGAATCCCCTAAGTCATCCACAGGTGTGAAGACTCAGAGGTTTTTTCTGGGAGCATCATCCTCAAGTCAAGAAGTTGATGTAGAACTTGAGGATGATTCATATAAAGATTTAATAGAATTACCTTTTGATTGGTACTTGCCTTGTGTTCATAATTTAGCAAAGAAAGGCTTAATCCCACATACTTGGTCAATGCACATGTCATACTACTTCAAAAGAATATGGAAGAATAAATGGAAAAGCTCACAATCAAGATCGGGACTAGGATTTGGTATAGTGGGTCCAGTCAATGATGATAATTACTTCTTAGTCATCACCAATCATTTGTAACTGATTGGTTCTTTTCAAATCACATTAACTTATATGAGGAGCTATGCTTACAAACTTCAGATGATTCAGATGATTTTGAAGTCAAAGATTTACCGCTAGAGTTCAAAGAAGAGATCAAGTCAACCATCGACAAGCTCAAAGAAATCAACTTAGAACTAAAGAAGATCCATGCCGACATACATCGCTTCTTGTTTAAGGACCGCTTTTGCATGGAGTTATGAAGAGATGCCTAGATTGGCTCCTATGTAGTGGTCCATAAACTAGCAATAGAGCCTACTGCTAACCCTATCAAGCAAGCTCCTAGATATGTGATTATATAGAACAACGTCATTTATGAAGTCAAGAAATTGATCGATGCTAGCTTCATCCGAAGAAAAATACCCTACCGTTAGCGATCATCCTAAAGAAAAGAATGACCAAATTCACATATACGTCAATTTTAGGGATTTAAATAAGGCATGTCCAAAAGATGAATTTCCATTACCAATCTGAGATGATGAATATTGCCTCATCTCATGCAGTCTTCTCTTTCATGGATGGCTCATCTGGATATAACAAAATAAAGATGGCCCCTAACGATGAAAGAAACATTACTTTTAGAACCCTAATCAGAATCTATTGCTATAAGGTCATGCATTTCAGCCTTAAAAATGTTGGTGCTACATACCAGCGGGCTATGACTCAAATTTTTGATGAACTCATTCATCATCAAGTCAAGTGCTATGTCGATGATCTCATGATCAAAAGTAGAGAAAAGGAATACCATCTCTTTGACTTGAGAGTAGTTTTTGAATAGTTAAGACAATTTAACCTCAAAATGAACCCCCTAAAGTGTGAATTCTAGCTTCAGGGAAATTCCTTGGGTTTATTTTCTGACACCAAGGAATCAAAATTGATTTAGAGAAGATCAAGGTTACATTAGAAATGCCACCCCCTAAAAGTTTAACTCAACTCAGATCATTCCAAGGGTGGTTGGCATATCTAAGATGCTTTATATCTAACTTGTCGAGAAGATGTTAGCCATTCTCAGCACTTGTCAAAATAAATGCCAAGTTCAAGTGGGATGAAAAGTGTGAGCATGCCTTCAAAGACATCAAGCATTATCTAATGATGTCACCGATTCTAGCAGCCCCTATCCTGAGAAAACTGCTCATACTTTACACTACTATGTTAGATGACTCCCTTGGTGCTTTGTTGGCCCAAGCCAATGATGAAGGGAAGGAAAACACACTCTACTACCTTAGCCGTTGTCTAATCCCTACTGAGGCTAATTATCTACCCATTAAGAAGCATTGCCTTTTAATTTTGTATTTGAAAAGCTACAGCATTACATGCTTCCTCATAAGGAGAACTTAATCTAGGATCAATCCACTATAGATCTCATGACATGACAATGGTATGATGGTTATGATGATCCATGATCCTCTCATAGTTTGACATTACCTTCATACCCCTCGTAAAAGAAAGAAATGTAGATTTCTTAGCAAAGACACCCACTTCTGTGACTGCTTAGTGATGATCTCTTCGATGAACAAATCATGAACTTAGGGGATACTAGCATTCACCATTGGGAGATGTACTTTGATGGTGTGGCTTCTTTTCAAAGAGGAGAAGAACCATAATCTACTATTCCAAGAAAGGTAGAGGTAAGAATAGTTCTCTTAACTCTGGACCATGATGTGATGGATTCTCATATCATCTATCCAATCCTTGCACCAACAACAATGCTGAATATGAGGCTCTGATTGCTAGTTTGGAGTTAGCCATTACTCTGAGCATCTAGAACATCAACATCTTTGGGGATTCTCAGCTAGTTATCAACCAAATTGTTGGGTCCTATAAGTTTATAAATCCCAAGTTCCATCACTACCACAAGTACACCATGGAGTTGTTGGCCCAAATTCCAGAGGTTACCATTTATAAGATTCCTCAAGGAGAGAACATCATAGCATGCTTTAGTAAAATAAATAAGTCCGATGCCTTATTGATATTAAACTCTTCAAAAGTACTCTCTTGAAGGGAGGTTGCTATTGCCAAGAAATACAAGGAGTTAGATTGAGAAACCATTCATGGATTACCTAAATAAAGGCAAACTACCTCAAGAGAAGTCCCAAGCCCATCGATGAAGCAGAGCACTTTCTATGCTCTTGTAGATGGTGTCTTGTAACATGGTCTTGATCAGATCGTTACATTGTTTAGACCAAAGCGGCTCGTAAGATCATGATGTACACTCTGATTACATGGAGCCAACCAATCTGGTCCAAAGATGAAAGCCAAGATCAAGAGACTAGGGTACTACTAGCTGTCGATAATCAAAGATTGCATAGATATGGCTAGGCGATACCACCAATGTCAACTACACGGTGTGGTCCTACACCAACCACCCAACATTCTACATCTTACATTAGCCTCAAGGCCATTCGAATGTTGGGGTACCGATATAGTGGGTCCGATTGATCCTCTTTCTTCCAAGGGTCATCAGTTCATCTTAGCTCCTACTGACTACTTTTCCAAATGGGTGAAGGTGATTCTGATCAGAGAGGTCACAACAGCATGTGCTCTAGCTTTTTAGGAACTATATCATATACAAGTATGGAGTGCCTTGATGAATTATATCTGATAATGGTACTGCATTCAAAAGCACTGAGATCAACAACTTTATCCAGAGACATAGTATAGATTGGAGATATTCTATCATCAACTATGTGAGGGTAAATGGCTTAGCATAAGCCTTCAATAAAACACTCATCCAAATACTGAAGAAGACACTTGACAATAATAAGTGATAGTGAGCAATTAGTTGAAGCCTCAGGGCCTACGCACCACATAGAACTCCAACTACTCCTTTCTCCTTAGTGTGGGTCCAAAGCTATTCTACCATTAGAAGTCCAACTCCCATCACTAAGAATAGCTATGGGTAGCAAGATCACAACAAAGCAGAATGCCAAGTTACAGATAGAAGAGCTCGAAGGTTTGGAGGAGAGACACCGGCATGCCAAAACCTCACATTGTACAAAGTTAAAATGATTCAAGCTCAAAACAAGTTGGTCCATCCTAGAGCTTTTTCAAGTAGGAGAGCTTATTTTATTTCTAAGGAGACCGATTATTGCCCATCGTAAGATGGGAGGTAAGTTTGAACCCACTTGGGAAGGCCCTTTTCCATAGAAGGCCTACCAAGGAGGATCTTATCGCTTATTAATCAAAGGAGAGTGCCCAATGCTTCCAATCAATGGGCTCTACTTAAAGAAATATTATAAATCATGTTAGAAAATAATTATCATCAATGAAAATTTCATTTTGAATTCTTGTTTGTGAATTCACCACGATGTGTTTAGGGTAGGTGTAAGGAACCTGAGTGGTGTCCTATCCTTCATCGATACAATGCAAACACAAACTACACATAAACATATAAAAAACACATATCTTTTATCTCGGGCTGCTCTGAGTTGAGATAACGTGCCCAATGACACTCACAAATGCCCTAGGTCACCGATGCTACCCCTAATGTGTCACCGCTTTCAAGGATGTAAGTCTCTATGCTTTCCTTCTTACTTGGCCACTACACATCACGAGCCTTGTTAGTTTGGTAGTCCTTACTATGGCGTAAGCTACCTCATGTTGGCTTTGTTTAAGAGGATGTGAGTGCTATGCTTTCTTCTGGATTAGTCTCATGCAATAACCGGGTAGTATATTTGAGGTTTAGGATAAGTACCTAGCTTCTTCCCTTGACGCTTCAAGTCTAGTCCGCCTTCCTCGGGGCTCCCCGCTTAGTAGTCACTCTAGGTCAAATAATATCTGTCCAGCCGATGACAGACTATCTCAATGATCACTTCTACTTGGAAAGTTGTAAGCCTACATGATTTTTTTCCATATTTATCATTGAACACCAGTGGGCAACTTAGGTTGGTTCTCACTATGCTGATAGATACACCTTAGGTTGGTTGGTTTTGCACCTTAAGATACACCACTCATGGCAGATGTAAGTCTACACTTTCTCCTTGAGTTGGCCACCATACACCTATAGACTTTTTTTCCAGGGCTCAAGATAACACCCCAAGTAGCACCTCCCCGAGGACACTATATTTGGATCACTCCTTTGTGACCCCATTTAGACACTACCCGTTACTATCGACAGCCTCTTTCCTAAGAACCACCCTCGTGGTTAGAGAATCCATCCTGTGGATTTGTAGATTCTCTCTTGGTCTAGTAAATCTAAGATATGTCAAGGCCGACATAGCCCCTTCTAGGTCCCTCACACTAACGGTCCACATAAACATATAAATAAAAAATATATATTCACTTATGGATTAGGGGACATCCCTAGCACCTTTTCCCAAGCAAGCATCCTATCTTTAAGACAGTGTCAGCAAAACTCTCTATAAGAATTGCTTGACTATGCTTAAGTTAATATAAGTCCCTAGTAGCATTCACTCAATAGTCTCCCCTAAGTCGGGTTCGATTTGTTGTGCTACAATAGGTCACCCTAGTGGTTGTTCACTAATTTAGAAGATGTAAGTCTACTGCACCCTCTTCCTAGCATAGTCGTTGCACACCAAAAGGAAACCCTTAGGTTGGCTAGCTCTACCCCATGGCCAGTAGACTTTCCATTTGGATTTGTAAATCTGAGATAGGACAAGTCCAATATAGCCCCTTCTCAATGGGTCCATCGCACACGACATGGTCCATAAATTAAATCTATCAAATTTGATCGAGCTCACATCCCTAGTGGATATGCCCTTAATTCAAACTCAAACTAAACCAAATAAACCATATCAAATCACATGAAATTAAGAAAAATTAATCGACTACTTTGAGTTGATATAAGTCCCCAACAGATTCACTCAAGAGTCACCTAGTCGTTCAATTTGATGTGCATGTAATATGTCACCCCTGTGGTTGTTCCTCGCTTCAAAAGATGTATGTCTGCTATGCCTTCTTCCTAGCACAGCCTTTGCACACTGAAAGGCAACCCCTTAGGTTGGCTAGCTCTACCCCACAATAGACTATCCATTTGGATTTGTAAACCTGAGGTAGGTCAAGGCTGAGATAGCTCATTCTCAGTGGGTCCATCGCACACCAACAAGGTCCATACACTAACTCAGATTAAATTAAACCCAATCTAATTTTTCCCAGTGGAGTTAAATCACACCCTTCTCCTTAGTGGAGCCCCAAATCATGTATAAACAAGTCAAGCAAACAAATCAAATTCAAAACCAACCTCCTTAATGGAGCCAAATTAAACAAACTCCTAGTAGAGTCTAAATCAAAGAAATCCAACCAAACTCTTATTCCCAGCAGATACAACCCCAAACAAATCTATGAAATCAAACTCAAATCTAATTCCTGGGATAGCCCAAACTTGCTTCCTAGTGGAAGGTTCATATACCGATCCCTGGACTCGAGCCCATATCTTGAGATATGCCTCCCATCAATTAAAACAAAATAAATTAAAGTCGAGATCTTAATCTGGATTATAGATTCTTATCCCCGTGGATCTTCTTTCCACAAATATATCAAATCAAATTCAAACCTTATCCCCAATAGATTTTTTTTCTCTATGCCCTCTAACATAGACCCCTCACATGTCAGTCCAATGCATGTGTGATCCCCTAGTGGGTCTCCCTCCATGTCCTTGACATGAACTTATCATAAAATCTTATTTCTTCTCTTATGCACACCTTTAATACTTCAACTAAAAGCCTAACAATGTATTCATTCAAATTACATCATCTTAACATTGTAATCAACATTTTATGATTTATGATGGTGCAAGCTCAAACTAACTATACAATATCATGCTAAACATATTATAGTGTGAATTAACACACTATATTATATTATAATATATGATGTTATAATATAATATATTGTCTAACATTACACCTCATTAGAATCACTTAAAAGGAACAAATAACAAAATTTTCTCAAAATATGAATAATGTTCATTTTGGATGTAAAATGGTTATTTTTCTATTAGAAATGGTAAAAATAGTAGAATTTTGGTGTTGCTCTTTGGTGTGTGCTATGAATTTAAATTCTTCCATGTCAACCTTCAAATTAACATTTTTGTGAGTTTTGACCCAATGTATTATAACAAAAGTAAAACATACTAAAATGTACAATAACATTTAGTAACACACCACACATTCATATAAATGTGAAGTTATATTGTTATGTACATTATATTTTAATATGCTTTCATATAATATATTATCTTACATTACACCTTAAAATGAATCACTTTGAGCAAAAAATTTATAATATTTGGTTGAAAAATGAACATTTATTTTGGATGCAAAATTCCATTCTTTTGATTAAAAGACACACCATAGCACACCCCCAATGATGTTCCCTAAAGCTTACCTTAAATTTGGCCAAATCCCATCATCTCAGCCTATAAATCAATATTTTATGAATTATACTAGTATAAACTCTACTACATCATACTATAACAAACTAAAATATGCTAAATAATAAATAATAGTAATACACAATCATATGCTATAATGCATGAAGCTACACTATGTTATGGCATCCTATATTATAATACACTATAACATATTATATTATATTATATTGCATATCACATCACAAGGATTGCTTAAGATAAAAAATCATAAAATTAGACTAAACAATAAAAAACTATATATTTTAGTCATATCACTTACATATTTTAAATTGGAATAATATTATGATGCCATGCTCTACCTATTATGAATTTGGCCAAATTCTACCATTTTAAAGTCTAAATAAACACTTTTATAAATAGTGCTAGTTTAGGCTTGACTGCATGATTGTAAAATACTAAAAGAATTTAAAATGCATAGAATAATATATTATGATATATGATGCTATACTATGCTACAACATATATTATTTATTTTGAACATATAATCTTACTTTTAGGCTACAAGTGGCTTAGCACAACTTTAGTACTACAACCTAATTCCCACTTCAAATTTAACAAATTTCTTCATCTAATTTATTAAATCAATATTTTTATGATTTATATTAATATAGACTATAGGGCACAATACCATAATATACTAAAACATTTCAAAACATCTTATAACATCCAACAACACATCACTACATGCTCAAATATATGATGCTACATTATGCTATAATATATGGTATTATAATACAATTTAGGGTTAGGGTTTAGGGTATTCAAATCTCTAATAGTTAAGGGAATGTCTCTTGAAGGAATTTCTTTTAGCTTGCATAACCATGTTAAGATTAGGTCATTCTTTAGATCAACTCCTAAGAACATCTTTATTCAAGGTTTAGGGTTTAAGGTTTAGGGTTAGGGTTTAAGCTTAGTATAGAGTTTAGGGTTTGGGGTTTAGTTTAGGGTTTAGGGTTTAAGGTTAGTTTAGGGATAAGAGTTAAGGGTTTAGGGTTGGGGGTTTAGGGTTTAGGGTTGTAGGTTTTATGGTTTAGGGTTTATGGTTTTAGGTTTTAGTGTTAAGGGTTTTAGGCTTTAGGCTTTAGGGTTTAGGGTTTATGGTTTAGGGTTTAGGGTTTACGATTTAGTGTTTAGTTTAGGGTTTAGGGATTAGATTTTAGGTTTAAGGTTTAAGTTTTAGTTTAAGGTTTAGGGTTTAGAGTTTAATATATTTTTTAATTTAGATCAAATTGATTCAACATTTTTTCTTTTGATTTTATCAACCAAGGCACCCCAAGTTTTCTAAGACATAAGCAACATAGATAAAAATGACCCAAAAGCAAATCAAAATAATAAATAAGTAGAACGTCTCTACTTTATGAAAAGTTCCATAAGCAGCAGATCATATTGGTCATTCTTCACTTTCTCTAGCTCCCATCAGAACCACCCCCGCCTCTCGAGTAGCGGGATTCACCATCATATCCTCAATCTCTACCTCCACGGCTATAACTTTTGTTGCTCCTCCCACCTCCATAACCAGTACTGCTCTGGTCACCATCTCCATATCCACCAGCACCTAAAGATACCCCACCACCACTGCGATAATCGTTGCCTCTGTCTTTGCCTCCACCACCATATTTAGACTGAGCCTATTTGAAGGTGATGTTCCTACCATCAAGGTTCTACTAATTCTTAGGGTTTAGGTTAGTTTTTTTAGGGTTTGGGTTTGGGGTTTGGGTAGGTTTTGGGTGGTTTAGGGTTTAGGGTTTAGGATTTTTTATGGTTTAGTTTTAATGTTTAGGTTTGTGGTTTAGGGTTTAGGGTTTAGGGTTTAGGGTTTAGGGTTTAGGGTTAGGGTTTTAGGCTTTAGGGTTTAGGGTTTAGGGTTGTAGGTTTAGGGTTTAGGGTTAGTTTTAGGGTTTAGGGTTTTTCTTCCTTAAATTAAGTAAACTGATAGGTTTAGGTTTATTTAGTTTGTTTTTTTATTTAATTAAGTTTATTTTATTTTTTATTGAGGTTTATTTGTATTTTTAATTAGTTTAGTTTATTTATTTTATGTTTATTTATTTTAGTTTGGTATATAGGTTTACTTTTTTTTTTTGTGTTTTAGGTTTATTTTAATTTATTAGGTTTAGGTTTTAGGTTTTATTTTAGGTTTATTTTATTTTATTTTTTAGTTTAGGTTTAGGATTATTTTAGTTTATTTTATTTTATTTATTTTAGGTTTAGGTTTTAGGATTTATTTATTTAAGTTTTGTTTATTTTAGTTTAGGTTTAGGTTTATTTTAATTTGTTTATCTTATTTTTATTTTAGGTTTAAGTTTTTTTTCATTTAGGGTTTAGGTTTTATCTTTTATTTATTTTTTTAGTTTTATTTTTAGGTTTATTTTTTAAGTTTAGGCTTTTATTTAGTTTTTATTTTATTTTATTTTTATTTTATGTTTAGTTTTTATTTTATTTAAGTTTTTTATTTTTTAGTTTAGTTTAGGTTTTCATTTATTTTATTATAGTTTAGTTTTTTTTTCTTTTTATTTTTAGGTTTAGGTTTAGGTTTAGGTTTTAGTTTATGTTTTTATTTTATTTTTTATTTTATGTTAGTTTTTTATTTTATTTCTATGTTTTATTTAGTTTAGGTTTAGGTTTTTATTTGGGGTTTAGGGTTTAGGGTTTAGGTTTAGGGGTTTTATAGGGTTTAGGTTTTTGGTTTGGGTTTAAGTTTTAGGGTTTAGGTTTGGGGTTTAGTTTTAAAGTTTTTTTAATAGAACAAATTGATTCAACATTTCTTCTTTTTTTCGCTTTTGTGAACTAAGTATCACCCCAAGTTTTCTAAGACATAAGTGACGACATAGATAAAAATGAGCACCCATAAAACACATAAGTTGAACCATCTCTAATGACAAGAAGATGATCGGATCGATCATTCTTGCTCTAGTTTCCATCGAACCACCCTTGCCTCTCGAGAAGTAGGATCGCCATCATTTAAATCTCTCTCTGCCACCACGGTTGTAACCTCCATCTACTATAACCACACCGCTCCAACCACCACCTCCATATCCACTAGCATCCATCCCTCACCCCACTGATAATAGCTCTCCACCTCCATCACCAAATCTAAATTTTGCTTAGTTGATGGTGAAGTTCATGTCATTATGGTTCTTCCCATTCTTAGGGTTTAGGGTTTAAGGTTTAAAGTTTTATTTTTTAATAGAGGACAAATTCAGATTAAACATTTTTGCTTTTTGATTTCATCAACCAAGTAGCACCCCAACTTTTCTAAGACACAAGTGATGACATTAAAAATGAGCACCCATAGAGCAAATCAAAAACCCTAGATAAGTAGAACCGTCTCTATTATAAAGACACAATTCCATAAGCAGCAGATCAGATCGATCATTCTTCAATTTTTCCATTTCCCATTAGAACCACCCATGCCTCTTGAGTAGCAAGATCTACCATCATATCCCCGATCTCTCCCTATGCCACCACCACGGCTGTAACCTCCGTCGCCCTCCCACCTCCATAACCACCACTACAACCACGCCTCCTCCGCTCCTTCACCTGGTTTGATGGTGATGTTCTTGCCATCAAGGTTCTGCCCACTCTTATGGTTTAGTGTTAGTTTAGGGTTTAGGGTTAACTTAGGGTTTATGGTTTAGGTTTTAGGGTTTAGGGTTTAGGGTTTATGGTTTTATGGTTTAGGGTTTCATGTTTAGGGTTTAGGGTTTTATGGTTTAGGGTTTTAGGGTTGTACATTTAGGGTTGTAGGTTTTACAGTTAGTTTTAGGGTTTACGGTTTAGGGTTTAGGATTTAAGTTTAAGGGTTTTCTTAAAAAAATTATGTAAACCACTAGGTTTAAGTTTATTTAATTTATTTAGTTTATTTTATTTTTTTAATTTTTATTTAGTTTAGTTTATTTATTTTATGTTTACTTATTTTAGTTTTAGGGTCTTTTATTTTAATTTTATTTTTAAGTTTAGGTTTATTTTAGTTGAGTTTTATTTTTATTTTATTTTAGGTTTAAGTTTTATTTTTATTTTTAGATTTAGGTTTTTATTTTATTTTTTAGGTTTAGGTTTTAGGTTTTTATTTTAGGATAGTTTTTAAGTTTTATTTATTAGTTTAGGTTTACGTTTATTTTTGGTTTATTTTCTTTTATTTATCTTAGGTTTAGGTTTAGGTTTAAGATTTATCTATTTTAGTTTAGGTTTAGGTTTATTTTATTTATTTATTTTATTTTCATTTTAGGTTTAGGTTTTTTTAGTTTAGGGTTTAGGTTTTATTTTTTTATTTGTCAATTTTATTTTTTTGGTTTAATTTTAGGTTTAGGTTTATATTTATTTTTATTATATTTTATTTTTATTTTAGGTTTAATTTTTATTTTATTTAGTTTTTTATTTTTTAGTTTTAGATTTTCATTTATTTTATTTTAGTTTAATTTTTTATTTTATTTTTTTATATAGGTTTAGGTTTAAGTTTTAGTTTATGTTTTATTTTATTTTTTTGGTTTTTTTTTTATTTATTTTATTTTTAGGTTTTATTTAGTTTAGGTTTTAGCTTTTTTTGGTTTTATGGTTTATTTAGTTTGGGGTTTAGGGTTTGGGGTTTGGGGTTTAAGGTTTAGGGTTTAGGTTTAGGTTTAGGTTTAAGTTTTAGTTTAGGTTAAGGGTTTATGACAAATTCACTCAACATTTCTTCTTTCATAAGTAGAACCCCAAGTTTTCTAAGACCCAAGCAATGATATAGATCAAAAATGAGCACCCATAGAGCAAATTAAGAACCCTAGATAAGCAGAACTATCTCTACCCTAAAGACACAGTTCCATAAGCAGATCAGATCAATGGTTCTTTAGTTTCACTAGTTCCCATCAGAACCACCCTCGCCTCTCGAGTAGGAGGATCCGCCATCATATCCTCGATCTCTCTCACCACCAGGTGTTACCTCACGCTCCCACCTTATAACCACAGCCCACCACTCATATCCACCAGCACCCCCAAATCCCCCACCATCACTACGATAATCGCAACCTCCGCCTTCGCCTCCACCTCCAAATCTAGATTGAAACTAGTTGTGGTGATGTTCCTGCCATCAAGGTTCTGCCCATTCTTGGGGTTTAAGGAATATTTAAGGTTTTAGGTTTAGGTTTAGTTTAGGGTTTAGGGTTTATTATTTAGGGTTTACAATTTTAGAGCTTAGGGTTTAGGGTTTAGGGTTTACGGTTAAGCATTTTAGGGTTTAGGGTTTAGGGTTTAGGGTTTATGGTTTATGGTTTTAAGGTTTAGGGTTTAGAGTTTAGGGTTTAGGGTTTAGGGTTTAATGTTTAGGTTTTGGGTTTAGGGTTTAGGTTAGGGTTTATGTTTAAGGGTTTTGTGGTTTAGGGAGGGTTTACAATTTAGGTTTAGTTTAGAGTTTAGGTTTGGGTTTAGGTTTAATGTTTGTGGTTTAGGTTTTAGGTTTAGATTTAGGTTTAGGGTTTGTGTAAGTTTAGGGATTAAGGTTCACGGCTAGTTTTAGGGTTTAGGATTCAAGGTTTAGGGTTTCGGGTTTTGGATTTAGGGTATAGAATTTTTTTTTAAAAAAAAAGTAAACTAGTAAGTTTAGGTTTATTTAGTTTACTTAGTTTATTTTTTATTTATTTGAGTTTATTTTATTTTATTATTTTTCTTTAGCTTTATTTTTTTTATTTTTATTTAGTTTAGTTTATTCATTTTATTTTAGGATTTTTATTTTAGTTTATTTTTAGTTGAGTTTTAATTTTATTTTACTTTTTAGGTTTAGGTTTATTTTTTCTAGGTTTAGGTCTAAGTTTTTATTAAATTTTTTAGGTTTAGGTTTCAGGTTTTTATTTTCAGTTTATTTTTAGGTATTATTTTTTAGTTAGGTTTAGGTTTAATTTTAGTTTATATTATTTTAGTTAATTTAGGTATAGGTTTAGGTTTAGTTTATTTTAGGTTTTGGTTTAGGTTTCATTTATTATTTTTTACTTTATTTTAGTTTAGGTTTAGGTTTATTTTAATTTGTTTATTTTATTTTTATTTTAGGTTTGGGTTTTTTTTTAGTTCAGGGCTTTGGGTTTATTTTTTATTTATTTTAGGTTTTATTTTTAAGTTTATTTTTCTAAATTTAAGTTTTTATTTAGTTTTTATTTTATTTTATTTTAGGTTTATTTTATTTTTATTTTACATCCACTTTTTCTTATATTTAGGATTTTTATTCTTAGGTTAGGTTTTTATTTATTTTATTTTTAGTTTAGGTTTTTATTTTATTTTATTTTGGTTTAAATTTATTTATTTATTTTATTATTAGGTTTTATTTAGTTTAGGTTATTAGGTTTTTGGGTTTGATTTAGGTTTTAGATTTAGTGTTTAGTGGGTTTGTTTGAGGGTTTATGGTTTAGTGTTTATGGTTTATGGTTTAAGGTTGGGGCCCAGTTTCAGTTAGTTTTAGGGTTGTGGCCAGGCTCAGGGTTTAGGGTGGGGATGTGGTTTAGGTTTAGGGTTTAGGGTTTAGGGTTTAAGACAGGTTTTAGGGTTTAGTTGTGGTTAGTAGGTGGGTTTTTAGGTAGGTGGCAAGAGGGTCAGTATAGGTTTAGGGTTTATGGTTTAGTTTAGGGTTTTTTTTTAAACCAAGCAAACCCGTAGAGTTTATTTATTTATTTAGTTTATTTTATTCATTTAATTATTTTATTTTATTTTATTTATTTTATTTAGTTTTATTTATTTATTTTGGTTTTATTTATTTTAGTTTATGCTTTTATTTTAGTTTTAGGTTTAGGTTAGGTTCATGCTTATTTTAGGTTTAGGTTATATTTTTTATTTTAGATTTAGGTTTTTTTTTTTTTTAATTTTTAGGTTTAGGTGTTAGGTTTTATTTTAGGTTTATTTTAGGTTTTTTAGTTTTGGTTTAGGTTTATTTTAGTTTAGTTTATTTTTTTAGTTTAGGTTTAGGTTTTATTTATTTTATTTATTTAGGTTTATTTATTTTATTTTATTTAGGTTTAGGTTTATTTTATTTTGGTTTAGGTTTTATTTTTATTTATTTTAGGTTTATTTTTTAGGTTTAGGTTTTATTTTGTTTAATTTTATTTTATTTTATTATTTTATTTTTTATTTATTTAGGTTTTATTTTAGGTTTATTTTTAGATTAGAGATTTTTAATTATTTTATTTTATTTTAGTTTTTATTTTTTATTTTATTTTACTTTTATGTTTTGGTTTAGGTTTTAATTTAAGTTTTCATTTCATTTTATTTTTTTATTTTATTTTGGTTAAGGTTTATTTATTTATTTTCCAGTTTTATTTAGTTTACAAGTTTTTTTAGGTTTTAGGGTTTAGGGTTTAGATTAGGGTTTGGGGTTTAGGGTTTTGGATTTAGGGTTTAAGGTAGGTTTAGGTTTAGGGTTTATAGGTTTGTTTTGTGGATTGTGTTTGATTTAGGTGGTTTTGGTTTGGGTTGTAGGTTTAGGATTTAGGGTTTAGTGGGTTTTATTTAATTTTTATTTTATGGTTTAGGGTTTAGGATTTTTTTTAAATTAAGTAAACCCATGGTTTAAGTTTATTTAGTTTATTTTTTTTTTATTTTAGTTAATTTTATTTTTATTTTATTTATTTATTTTTATTTATATTTAGAATATTTATTTTAGGTTTATTTTTTTAGTTTACATTTTTAAATTAGGTTTTTTTTAAGGTTTAGGTCTATGTTTATTTTTTAATTTAGTTTTATTTTTATTTTATTTTTTAGGTTAAGGTTTTAGTTTTTATTTTTATGTTTAGTTTAGGTGTTTTTTTTAGGTTTAGGTTTTAGGTTTTTATTTTAGGTTTATTTTTTGGTTTTATTTTTTAGTTTAGGTTTTGGGTTTATTTTTATTTTATTTTATATTTAGGGTTTGGTTTAGTTTATTTTAGGATTTGATTTAGGTTTTATTTATTTTAGTTTAGGTTTAGATTTATTTTATTTTGTTTATTTTAGGTTTAGGTTTATTTTTTAGGTTTTATTTTTAGGTTTATTTTTTTCGGTTTAGGTTTTTATTTAGTTTTTATTTTATTTTATCTTTGGTTTATTTTATTTTTATCTTGCATTTAGTTTTTATTTTATTTAAGTTTTAACTTTTTAGGTTTATTTTATTTCTTAGTTTAGTTTAGGTTTTTATTTATTTTATTTTGGTATAGTTTTTATTTTATTTTATTTTATTTTATTTTTTGGTTTAGGTTTTGGTTTTGGTTTAGGATTTAGTTTAGGTTTTAATTTTATTTTATTTAGGTTATTTTATTTATTTTATTTTTAGGTTTTAGGTTTAGGCCAAAGGGCAAAAAACCCAACAAAGGAAGCTAGAAACACCAAGCTAGAAGGAGAAATTAGCCAAGAAAACAACAGCAACAAAAGCTCAACCAGAGAAAACCAGCCAAAAGCAAAAACCTCCCAAGGATAGGAGAGATTTTTCCAAGAAGCTTTGGAATGAGTAACCCTCAGCAAGTGAGGAGGGGCATAAATGTGAACACTTTTTTTCTTCCTGTAAATAGTTTTATAACCATGCCCTTTCTCTAAAAAAATCTCTATCCAAAATGAATCAAGATATGTTATAAAAGGCATGGGGATTATTAATTTCAAAGAAGAGCATTCAGAATCATCCACAACATTAGACAAAGGAAAATCAAAAATAGTATGCATTTTGAGAATCAGAAGTGAAAGAAGAAGCAAAAATAACTTTATTAAGAAGACAATTATCCATATTTTCACCTTCCAACAAAATCTAAAGAGTGTCCTCCTATCTTCATTCATAAAGAAGCAAGAGAAGAATCCAAATTTTCAATACAATCTTCATGTAAGGGATTAAAATAAGAATCAAATCCCTTATAAACATATAGCATATTACCAAAATTCTAAATAGAATTACTAGCCATAGAAAAACAAACATTTTGAACTAAAATAGAACTATTCACATTGAGAGAATTGTCATAGTATCTAAATCTTATTTTTAAAAGAAGGATCACCAATATTAACAAGATTGTTGACTAGAAGTTAAAATATCAAAAATAAGAAGATTCTTTTCACCACCATTCTTAATCAAAGAAGGCAAAGAAATTGTCTCTTTCCCATGATCTAAAGTAGACATAAGAGAAAGAAAACAATATCCAATTGATTGGAAGAAATGGTGTTAGCATCAATATATTCAAACCATCATCATGAAAGGACTTATGCACAACATCCAAACCATTAGAATCATTAACCACCTCTAAAGTCTTCCCTTTAAAATCTTAAAGAAACACTTAGAGCATGATTATTAGTTAAAACTTTTAGAAACATCAAAATTACCTTTCAATTGACAAATCATTAATAGGTAAAACTTTTTTTAGAAGATTCAAAAAATCTAGTTTCAAAACATCAATTTTGAAAAGTAGATTTTTCTTTATCCAACTTGAGAGAATCATCATTTTTCAACAATTGAATTCTTGGTGATTTTCTTCCTAAGAGAGGGATGAGCAATAAAGCATTCAAAAATTTCATGCCCATGAATCTTACAATGATTATAAAAAATGGGAAACTTTTCAAAAAACAACTTTCTAAAAATAACTGCATTTCTCCAAACCCAAGCAAATTTCTTTTGGATATTTTTTAGTAATTTCAATCTCTACAAGAATTCTAGCAACTACGCTAGAAGAAATGTTGCTTGATCAACTTGCAAAGGCCGACCAGAAATCAACCCAATAGCATAAAGAATTTGATGATTAAATAGATGAATATGCAAGTTAGGTAAAGAAATCCAAATGGGAATAATAGGAGACTCTTCATTAACATCAAACATAGGCATCCACTTAATATGCATTTGACAATTAAAACATAGTAAAAACTCCTAGAAAAAATTATTCGTAATCAAGGTCATTAGAAAGTTTAATCAACATGCCTTGGATCAATCACAATAGAAATGAACCAGATAAATTTAAGCTATTAAAAAAAGAATGAATATCTTCCATCTTTGGCCAAAGGCTCAACTAATCTTTCAATATCCTCATCTAAAATCATAATTGTCAGAGTACCTTTAAAAGTCATATGAAGCACATTCAAAGGAGGCTTGGTGGAGGAATTCTTATAGGCTAAATCCTTTTTGAAAGATTTAGTAACAACAGGTAATTTATAAGAAGGATTACCCAAAAAATCTAATGCCCTAGTGGGATCCATTGGCACATGGGATTTACGCCATGGATTAGAAGAAGCTGATGCCATGAGTCATATCTTCATGACATGAACATGTCGAGATCAACCCAAAGCTGAAAATTTATAGGGAAACCAAGAGGGAGAGCACTCAAAAACTCACCAAGAATGCGAGGGATCTCGAAATCACTCAATAATTTTAGGGTTTAGGTTTTAGGTTTAGTTTTTATTAGTTATTATTAAATTTTATTAGTTTTAAGTTATTATTAGTTTATTATTACTATTATGTTTAGCTTAGTTAGTTTTAGTTAGGTTATTAGTTTAGTTTTATTAGTTTTAGTTTTAGTTATTATTATTTTAGGTTAGTTTAGGGGAGTTTAGGTTTAGTTTATTAGTTTGTTTAGTTAGTTTATTTATTGGGGTTTAGTTTATTTTAGTTTATTTATTAATTATTATTAGTTAGTTTAGTTATTATTAGTTAATTAGTTTTTGATTTAGTTTAGTTATTATTATTAGTTTATGGTTTTATTATTATTTAGGTTTTAATTAGTTTTAGTTAATGGTTTAGTTTTATTAGTTTAGTTTTGTTAGTTTATTTATTAGTTTATTAGTTTAGTTTATTAGTTTTATTAGTTTAGTTATGGGTTTAGTTTATTAGTTTATTATTATTAGTTTTTTAGATTAGTTTATGGTTTAGTTTTTTAGGGATTATTAGTTATTTATTGTTTATTATTATTATTGGTTTAGTTAGTTTTTTATTAGTTTTATTTGATTAGTTTTTTTAAGTTTATTATTATTATTAGTTTATGTTTATTATTATAAGTTTTTTATTATTATTTAGTTTATTTATTTAGTTAGGGTTAAGGGTTTAGTTATTTAGTTATTTATTAGTTAATTTATTATTAGTTTGATTATTATTAGTTTATTACTTTAGTTAGTTACTTATTAGTTATTATTACTATTACTTATTGTTATTAGTTTAGTTATTGTTAGTTAGTTTTATTATTATTATTAGTTTATTTATTTGGTTTATTAGTTTACTTATTTGGCTTATTTATTTATTTAGTTTTGTTTTACTTAGTTATTAGTTTATTAGCTTATTATTAGTTAGTTATTATTAATTTTTTAGTTAGGGGTTTTATCATTAGTTAATAATTAGTTATCAATTTGTTTAATAGGTTTAGTTAATTTTATGTTTATTTATTAGTTAGGTTTTATTAATTATTAGTTTAGGTTTAGGGTTTAGTTTTAGTAAGTTATTTAGTTATTTATTATTAGTTATTATTATTAGTTTATTATTTTAGTCTTAGTTTCTATTATTTATTAAAGTTTAGGTTTATTTATTAATTAATTTAGTTTGTTTGTTTATTAGTTTATTAATTTATTAGTTATTTATTTATTTATTTAGTGTAGTTAGTTATTACTATTAGTTTATGGTTTTATTATTATTTAGGTTTTAGTTAGTTATAATTAGTGGTTTAGTTTTATTAGTTTAGTTTTGTTAGTTTATTAATTAGTTTATTAGTTTAGTTATGGTTATAGGTTTATTAGTTTATTATTATTAGTTTTTTAGTTTAGTTTAAGGTTTAGTTTTTTATTAGTTATTATTTTTTATTTATTGTTTATTATTATTCTTAGTTTACTTAGTTAGTTTATTATTAGTTTTAATTTGGATTAGTTTTTTTCTTAGTTTATTATTATTATTATTATTATTATTATTATTTAGTGTTTGTTTATTATGAATTTTATTATTATTATGACTTTGTTTATTTATTTAGTTAGGGTTTATGGTATAATTATTTAGTTATTTATTATTAGTTAATTAGTTTTATTATTATTAGTTTATTACTTTAGTTAGTTAGTTATTAATTATTATTATTTGTTTTTATTAGTTTAGTTATTGTTAAATAGTTTTATTATTATTATTATTATTAGTTTTTTATTAAATTTATTAATTTTGTTATTTAGATAGTTTTATTTTATTTAGTTATTAATTTATTAGTTTATAATTAGTTAGTTATTATTAATTTTTTAGTTAGGTGTTTTATGATTAGTTTCTTAGTTATTAGTTAGTTTATAAGGTTTAGTTATTATTATGTTTATTTAATAGTTAGTTTTTATGGTTTTTTAGTTTAGGTTTAGGGTTTAGTTTTAGTTATTTAGTTATTTATTATTAGTTATTATAATTAGTTTATTAGTTTAGTTTTAGTGTTTATTATTTATTAGGGTTTAGGTTAATTTATTAATTAGTTTAGTTTTATTAGTTAGTTTTTTTAGTTAGTTAGTTTATTAGTTTATTAGTTATTCATTTTAGGTTATTAGTTATTTATTATTAGTTCTAGTTTTATTAGTTTTATTGAGTTTATTATTAGTTTTAATTTTTTATTAGTTATTATTAGGTTTTTAGTTTATTAGTTTTATTAGTTTATTAGGTTTTATTAGTTAGTTATTAGTTAGTTTTAGTTTAGTTTTATTATTAGTTAATTAGTTTTTTTAGTTATGGTTTAGTTATTATTATTAGTTTTATTAGTTTAGTTATTAATTATTTTAGTTTAGTCTTGTTTGTTATTTTTAGTTTTATTATTATTAATTTTATTAGTTTAGGTTTATGGTTTGATGTTTAGTTTGTTTAGTTTTTTTATTATTATTAGTTTTAGTTATTATTATTATTAGTTTATTAGTTTTAATTAGTTTAGTTATTAGTTATTTATTTAGTTAGTATAGTTATTATTAGTTTATTATTATTAGTTAGTTATTATTGGTTAGTTTTTATTTAGTTTATTATTATTTATTAGTTTAGTTAGTTTAGTGTTTAGTTTTGTTTAGTTTTATTTATTTATTATTTAGTTTATTATTAATTTTAGTTTATTATTTTAATTTTTTTAGGTTATTAGGTTTTTTATTATTTCTGTTTTTTTTATTATTAATTTTGGTTTAGTTTATTTTTTATTATTATTAGTTATTAGTTTATTAGTTTAGTTAGTTTTATTAGCTTATTAGTATTAGTTAGTTTTTTAAGGTTTGTTTATTATTTTTAGGATTAGTTTATTTATTTAGTTTTTATTTATTATTTAGTTTATTTTTAGGTTAGATTTTTTATTATTTAGTTTAGTTATTAGTTTTTTATTTAGTTTTGTTTATTATTAGTTTATTAGTTTAGTGTTATTTGTTATTAGTTATTTAGTTTTAGTTTATTATTATTAGGTATAGTTAGTTTATTAGTTTAGTTTAGTTATTAGTTTTTTTAGTTATTGGTTAGTTATTTAGTTATTTATTTATTATTTAGTTGGTTTCTTAGTTTCAGTTTATTAGTTATTATTTTTAGTTTAGTTAGTTTAGTTATTATTATTAGTTTAGTTATTGGGTTTAGTTTTATTATTTGGTTATTTAGGGTTAAGGTTTATTAGTTAGTTATTATTATTTGTTAGTTATTTATTAGGGTTTAGGTTTAGTGTTAGGGTTAAGGTTTAGGGTTTAGGGTTGTATGTTTAGTGTTGTAGTTTTAAGGTTTAGGGTTTAGAGTTAGTTTTAGGGTTTAGGGTTTAGTGTTAAAAATTTCCAGATTATGGTTGTTTTAAAGAAAAAAATTAAGTAAATCAATAGGTTTAGGTTTATTTAATTTAATTAGTTTATTTCTAATTTATTTTAGTTTATTTTATTTTATTTTATTTTATTTTATTTTGGTTTTTTTAGTTTGGTTTTTTATTTAGTTTGTTTTTTTTTATTTTAAGTTTTTTTATTTTAGTTTAGGTTTTTTATTTTACTTTGTTTTTAGGTTTAGGTTCATTTCTTAGTTGAATTTTATTTTTATTTTATTTTTTAGGTTTAGGTTCAATTTTTATTTTAGGTTTAGGTTTAAGTTTTTATTTTATTTTTTTTTTATTTTAGGTTTTATTTTAGGTTTATTTTAGGTTTATTTTTTATATTTTAGGTTTAGGTTTATTTTAAGTTTATTTTATTTTTTTTAGTTTAGGTTTAGGTTTAGGTTTAGTTTTTTTAGGTATAGGTTCAGGTTTTATTTATTTTAGTTTAGTTTATTTTAGTTTAGGTTTAGGTTTATTTTATTTTCTTTATTTTATTTTTATATTGGGTTTAGGTTTTTTCTTTAATTTAGGGTTTAGGTTTTATTTTTTGTTTATTTTTAGGTTTTATTTTTAGGTTTATTTTTTAAGTTTGGGATTTTTAGCTTTTATTTTATTTTATTTTAGCTTTCTTTTATTTTTATTTTACATTTAATTTTTATTTTATTTAGTTTTTATTCATAAGTTTATTTTATTTTTCAGTTTAGTTTATATTATATATATATATTATTTTTATTGTTTAATTAAATTTATTTTTAGGTTTAGGTTTTTATTTTATTTTATTTTTTATTTTATTTAGCTTTTGATTTATTTATTTATTTTATTTTTAGGTTTCATTTAGTTTAGGTTTAGGTTTTAGGTTTTAAGGTTGGTTTATGGTTGAGGTTAGGGTTTTAGTTTAGGGTTTTGGGGTTTAATGTTTTCATGTTTAGGGTTTAGGGTTAGGGTTTATGGTTTAGAGTTTAGGGTTAGAGTTTAAGGTTTAGGGTTTAGTGTTTAGGGTTAGCTTAGGGTTTTAGGTTAGTTTAGGGTTTAGGGTATAGGGTTTACGCCTTAGGGTTTTAAGTGTTTAGGGTTTAGTGTTTAGGTTAGTTTAGTATTTAGGGTTTAGGGTTTTAAGATTTTATGGTTTAGGGTTTAGGGTTTAGGATTTAGGGTTTAGGGTTTTTTAGGGTTTAGGGTTAGTTTAAGGATTTAGAGTTTAGTGTTTAGGATTTAGGATTTAGGGTTTAGGGTTTAGGCGGTATTTTTTTTAAATTAAGGAAACCAATAGGTTTAGGTTTATTTAGTTTATTTTTTATTTATTTTATTTATTTTTTTTTTCTATTTAGGTTTTGGTTTAGGTTTATGTTTATTTTTTAGTTTAGATTTCTTTTATTTATTTTTTTTAGGTTAGGTTTATTTTAAATTTTAGTTTAGGTTTAGGTTTTATTTTATTTGGTTTATTTTAGGTTTTATTTTAGGTTGTTTTAGGTTTTATTTTTTAGTTTAGGTTTAGGTTTATTTATAGTTTACTTTATTTTATTTAGTTTAGGTTTAGTTTGTTTTTTTTTAGTTTTTTATTTATTTTAGTTTAGGTTTAGGTTTATTTTATTTTATATATTTTAGGTTTACATTTTTTTAGTTTAGGATTTAGGTTTTATTTTTTATTTATTTTTAGGTTTTATTTGTAGCTTTATTTTTTATGTCTAGGTTTTTATTTAGTTTTTATTTTATTTTTATTTTATGTTTAGTATTTATTTTTTTTATATTTTTTATTTTTAGGGTTTTTTTATTTTTTATTTTAGATTACGCTTTTATTTATTTTATTTTAATTTAATTTTTATTTATTATTTTATTTTATTTTTAGGTTTAGGTTAAGTTTATGTTTAGGGTTTAGTATAGGTTTTTATTTTATTTTATTATTTTATTTATTTAGGTTTAGGTTTTATTTATTTGTTTTAATGTTAGGTTTTATTTAGTTTAGATTTAGGTTTGTAGGTGTTTAGGATTTAAGGTTTAGGGTTTAGGGTTTAGGGTTTTAAGATTTATGATTTATTTTAGATTTTAGGTTTTTGGTTCAAGTTTTAGTTTAGGGTTTAGGGTTTTTTTTAACATAGAACAAATTGATTCAACATTTCTTCTTTTAATTTCATCAACCAAGTAACACAAAGTTTTCTAAGACATAAGTGATGACATAGATAAAAGTGAGGTATAGAGCAAATCAAAAACCTTAGATAGTAGAACACTTTGTTGTAAATAGTTTATAAGCTCGGTCGATCATTCTTATTCTAGTTCCCATCAAAACCACCCATCCTCTCAGTAGCGGGATCCACCATCATATCTTGGTTCTCTCCCAGCCACTATGTAACCTCATTGCTCTCCATATAATTAACCTCCATTATTCACCTCCAGTTCCTCACCCCCATGATAACTTTCCTCCTTGCCTCTGGATCTAGATTGAGCCTGGTTGAAGGTGATGTTCCTTCCATCAAGGTTCTGCCCATTCTCAGGGTTTTGGTTTTGGTTTTGGTTTAAGTTTATTAGGTTTTGGGTTTACATTTATTTTTAATTTAATTAATTAATTTAGGTTTAAGTTTTAGGTTTAGCGTTTAGTGTTTAGGGTTTAGGGTTTAGGGTTTAGGGTTTAGGATTTGGGTTTAAGGTTTAGTGTTAAAGGTTTTTGGGTTTATGCCATTAGGGTTTAGGGTTTAGGGTTAGTGTTTAGGTTTAGGGTTTTTGGTTGTAGGTTTGGGTTTAGGGTTTAGGGTTTAGGATTTAGAGTTTAATGTTTCTTTTTGTTTAATTAGTAAATTAGGTTTTGTTTATTTAGTATATTTAGCTTAATTTTTTATTTATTTTAGTTTTCTTTATTTTTTTATTTTACATGTTTAGTATATTTATTTTATTTATTTATTTTAACATAGGTTTTATTTTAGTTTATGTTTTAGGTTTAGAGGTTTAAGTTTATTTTTAGTTGAGTTTTAGTTTTATTTTCTTTTATAGGTTTAGGTTTGATTTTTCTTTTAAGTTTAGGTTTAGGTTTTTATTTTAATTTTTTAGGTTTAGGTTTTAAGTTTTTATTTTAAGTTTATTTTTAGGTTTTAATTTTTCATTTAGGTTTAGGTTTATTTTTACTTTATTTTCTTTTATTTAATTTAAGGTTATTTTAGTTAGGTTTAGGTTTATTTAGTTTAATTTAGTTTATTTTAGTTTAGGTTTAGGTTTATTTTATTTTATTTTAGGTTTATGTTTTTTTATATTTTAGTTTAGGGTTTAGGATTATTTTTATTTATTTTTAAGTTTTATTTTGGTTTATTTTTTTTTTTGGTTTAGGTTATTCTTTAGTTTTATTTTATTTTATTTTAGGTTTATTTTATTTTTTATTTTAAGTTTAGTTTTATTTTATTTAGGTTTTTTATTTGTTTATTTTGTTTAGGTTTTATTTATTTTATTTTTTAGTTTATTTAATTTTATTTTATTTTTTCTTTTTAGGTTTAGGTTTAGGTTTAGGTTTAAGTTTAGGTTTAGTTTATGTTTTATTTTATTTTATTTTTTATTTAGGTTTATTTATTTATTTTCTTTTTATTTAGTTTAGGTTTTAGTTTTATTTTAGGTTTTAGGGTTTAGGTTTAGGGTTTATTGGTTTAGGGTTTAGTTTTAGTTTAGGTTTGGGGTTTAGGTTTGGTTTAACTTTTAGGTTTTAGGATTTATTTAGGGTTTAGGTTTAGTTAGTTTATTTAGTTTTTTTAGTTTTTTTTAATTTATTTTATTTTTAGTTATGTTTAGTTTGGTTTAGGTTTATAGTTTAGGGTTAGGGTTTAGTTTAGTTTAATTTAGTTTATACTTTGAGTTAGGATTAGGTTTTAAGTTTTTTAGGATTTAGTTTGGGTTTTTTTCTTTAGAGTTTAGTTAGGTTTAGGATTTTAGGGTTTAGTTTCATTTAGGGTTTAGGTTTAGTTAGCAGAGTTTAGTTTTTATTTAGGAGTTAGTTTATACTTTATTTAGTTATTAGAGCTTAGAGTTTAGGGTTTAGTTTTAGGGTTTAGGTTAGGGTTAGGTTTAGGTTTAGAGTTTATAGTTTAGGGTTTAGGTTTTATGGTTTAGTATTTTTTAGGGTTTAGGGTTTTAGTTTATTTTATTGTTTAGGTTTAGTGTTTAGTTTAGGTTGTTTAGTTTTAGTTTATTTATTTTATTTAGTTTATTATTAATTTAGTTTATTTTTAGTTTAGTTTTTTTTAGGTTATTAGGTTTTATTATTATTTTTTTTTTTATTATTAATTTTGGTTTAGTTTATTTTATATTTTAGTTATTAGTTTATTAGTTTAGTTAGTTTTATTAGCTTATTAGTATTAGTTAGTTTTTTAAGGTTTGTTTATTATTTTTAGGATTAGTTTATTTATTTAGTTTTTATTTATTATTTAGTTTATTTTTAGGGTAGATTTTTATTATTATTAGTTTAGTTATTAGTTTTATTTAGTTTTGTTTATTATTAGTTTATTAGTTTAGTGTTATTTGTTATTAGTTATTTAGTTTTAGTTTATTATTAGGTATAGTTAGTTTATTAGTTTAGTTTAGTTATTAGTTTTAGTTATTAGCTAGTTAGTTATTATTAGTTATTTATTTATTATTTAGTTGGTTTCTTAGTTTCAGTTTATTAGTTATTAGTTTTAGTTTAGTTAGTTTTAGTTATTATTAGTTTAGTTAGGTTTAGTTTTTTATTATTTAGTTTATTAGGGTTAGGTTTATTAGTTAGTTATTTATTTGTTAGTTATTTATTAGGGTTTAGGGTTAGTGTTAGGGTTAAGGTTTAGGGTTTAGGGTTGTATGTTTAGTGTTTAGTTTTAGGGTTTAGTTTTTAGGTTTAGGGTTTAGTGTTAAAATTTAGATTATGGTTGTTTTAAAGAAAAAAAATTAGTAAATAGGTTTAGGTTTATTTAATTTATTAGTTTATTTTTATTATTTTATTTTTTTATTTATTTATTTTATTTTATTTTGGTTTTTTAGTTTGGTTTTATTTAGTTTGTTTTTTTTTTATTTTTTTATTTTAGTTTAGGTTTTATTTTACTTTTTTTTTAGGTTTAGGTTATTTCTTAGTTGAATTTTATTTTAGTTTTAGTTTTTTAGGTTTAGGTTCAATTTTTATTTTAGGTTTAGGTTTAAGTTTTTATTTTATTTTTTTATGTTTAGGTTTTAGGTTTTTATTTTAGGTTTATTTTCAGGTTTTATTTTTATATTTTAGGTTTAGGTTTATTTTAAGTTTATTTTATTTTTTTTAGTTTAGGTTTAGGTTTAGGTTTAGTTTTTTTTAGGTTTAGGTTGGGTTTATTTATTTTAGTTTAGTTTATTTTAGTTTAGGTTTAGGTTTATTTTATTTTCTTTATTTTATTTTTTTATATTGGGTTTAGGTTTTCTTTAATTTAGGGTTTAGGTTTTATTTTTTTGTTTATTTTAGGTTTTATTTTAGGTTTATTTTTAAGTTTGGGATTTTAGCTTTTATTTTATTTTATTTTAGCTTTTCTTTTATTTTATTTTACATTTAATTTTTTTATTTTATTTAGTTTTATTCATAAGTTTATTTTATTTTAGTTTAGTTTATTATATATATATATATATTATTTTTTTTATTATTTATTAAATTTATTTTAGGTTTAGGTTTTTATTTTATTTTATTTTTTTTATTTTATTTAACTAGTTTATTTATTTATTTTATTTTAGGTTTATTTAGTTTAGGTTTAGGTTTTAGGTTTTAGGGTTTTATTTATGGTTGAGGGTTAGGGTTAGGTTTAGGGTTTTTGGGGTTTAATGTTTTATGTTTAGGGTTTAGGGTTAGGGTTTATGGTTTAGTTTAGGGTTGAGTTTAGGTTTAGGGTTTAGTGTTTAGGGTTAGCAGGTTTTAGGTTTTAGTTTAGGGTTTAGGGTATAGGGTTTTTTAGGGTTTTAAGTGTTTGGGTTTAGTGTTTAGGTTAGTTTAGATTTTAGGGTTTATGGTTTAAGATTTTATGGTTTAGTTTAGGGTTTAGGATTTAGGGTTTAGGGTTTTTAAGTTTTAGGGTTTAGGGTTAGTTTAGGATTTAGAATTAAGGTTTAAGGGTTTTGGGTTTAGGGTTTCGGGTTTAGGTATTTTTTTTAAAAAATAGGTTTAGGTTTATTTAGTTTATTTTTATTTATTTTATTTATTTTTTTTTTCTATTTAGGTTTTGGTTTAGGTTTATGTTTATTTTTCAGTTTAGATTTCTTTTTATTTTATTTTTTAGGTTAAGGTTTTATTTTTAAATTTTAAGTTTAGGTTTAGGTTTTTTTATTTTATTTGGTTTACATTTTAGGTTTTTATTTTAGGGTTGTTTTTAGGTTTTATTTTTTAGTTTAGGTTTAGGTTTATTTATAGTTTACTTTATTTTATTTAGTTTAGGGTTTAGGTTTTGTTTTTTTTAGTTTTTATTTATTTTAGTTTAGGTTTAGGTTTAATTTATTTTATATATTTTAGGTTTACATTTTTTTTTAGTTTAGGATTTAGGTTTTATTTTTTATTTATTTTAGGTTTATTTTAGCTTTATTTTTTTATGTAGGTTTTTATTTAGTTTTATTTTATTTTATTTTATGTTTAGTATTTATTTTTTTTTATATTTTTTTATTTTAGGTTTTTTTATTTTTTATTTTAGATTACGCTTTTATTTATTTTATTTTAATTTAATTTTTATTTATTATTTTATTTTATTTTTAGGTTTAGGTTAAGTTTATGTTTAGGGTTTAGTATAGGTTTTTATTTTATTTTATTATTTTATTTATTTAGGTTTATTTATTTGTTTTAATGTTAGGTTTTATTTAGTTTAGATTTAGGTTTGTAGGTGTTTAGGATTTAAGGTTTAGGGTTTAGGGTTTAGGGTTTTTAAGATTTATGATTTACAGTTTAGATTTTAGGTTTTTGGTTCAAGTTTTAGTTTAGGGTTTAGGGTTTTTTTTAACATAGAACAAATTCAGATTCAACATTTCTTCTTTTTAATTTCATCAACCAAGTAACACACAAAGTTTTCTAAGACATAAGTGATGACATAGATAAAAAGTGAGCACGTATAGAGCAAATCAAAAACCTTAGATAACTAGAACGCCTTTGTTGTAAAGCCATAGTTTCATAAGCGGTAGATCGATCGTTCTTGATTCTAGTTCCCATCAAAACCACCCCATC
Organism: Cymbidium sinense; assembly: GCA_021442155.1. Classification (NCBI taxonomy): domain Eukaryota; kingdom Viridiplantae; phylum Streptophyta; class Magnoliopsida; order Asparagales; family Orchidaceae; genus Cymbidium; species Cymbidium sinense. The sequence continues at coordinate 29,766 of JAKCPB010000635.1, forward strand.
CTCTAGTGGCGATCCACCATCATATCTTGGTTCTCTCCCGCTACCATATGTAACCTCATGCTCCTCTCCATAACCACCAGCTCGACCACCTCCATGTCGATTAGCACCTCAGTTCCCTCACCACCCATGATGACCACCTCCTCCTTACTCTACGAGATCTAGATTGAGCACGGTTGAAGGTGATGTTCCTTATCAGGTTACGCCCCATTAGGGTTTTGGTTTTTTTTGGTTTGGTTTAAGTTTATTAGGTTTGGGTTTACATTTATTTTTAATTTAATTAATTAATTTAGGTTTAAGTTTTAGGTTTGGGGTTTAGTGTTTAGGGTTTAGGGTTTAGGGTTTAGGGTTTAGGATTTGTGTTTAAGGTTTAGTGTTAAAGGTTTTTGGGTTTATGCCATTAGGGTTTAGGGTTTAGGGTTAGTGTTTAGGGTTTAGGGTTTACGGTTGTCGGTTTAGGGTTTAGGGTTTAGGGTTTAGGATTTAGAGTTTAATGTTTCTTTTTGTTTAATTAAGTAAATCGGTAGGTTTTTGTTTATTTAGTATATTTAGCTTAATTTTTATTTATTTTAGTTTTCTTTATTTTTTATTTTTACATAGTTTAGTATATTTATTTTATGTTTATTTATTTTAACATAGGTTTTTTATTTTAGTTTATGTTTTAGGTTTAGGCTTAGGTTTAAGTTTATTTTTTAGTTGAGTTTTAGTTTTATTTTCTTTTATAGGTTTAGGTTTGATTTTTTCTTTTTAAGTTTAGGTTTAGGTTTTTATTTTATTTTTTTAGGTTTAGGTTTTAAGTTTTTATTTTAAGTTTATTTTTAGGTTTTAATTTTTCATTTAGGTTTAGGTTTATTTTTACTTTATTTTCTTTTATTTAATTTAAGGTTATTTTAGGGTTAGGTTTAGGTTTTATTTAGTTTAATTTAGTTTATTTTAGTTTAGGTTTAGGTTTATTTTATTTTTATTTTAGGTTTATGTTTTTTTATATTTTAGTTTAGGGTTTAGGATTGAATTTTTATTTATTTTTAAGTTTTATTTTTGGTTTATTTTTTTTTGGTTTAGGTTATTCTTTAGTTTTTATTTTATTTTATTTTAGGTTTATTTTATTTTTATTTTAAGTTTAGTTTTTTATTTTATTTAGGTTTTTTATTTGTTTAGTTTTGTTTAGGTTTTTATTTATTTTATTTTTGTTTAGTTTTAATTTTTTATTTTATTTTCTTTTTAGGTTTAGGTTTAGGTTTAGGTTTAAGTTTAGGTCTTAGTTTATGTTTCTATTTTATTTTATTTTTGTTTAGGTTTATTTATTTATTTTCTTTTTGTTTTATTTAGTTTAGGTTTTGGTTTTAAGGCTTTTAGGTTTTTAGGGTTTAGGGTTTAGGGTTTATGGTTAGTTTAGGGTTTTGGGTTTACGGTTTAGGGTTTGGGGTTTAAAGGTTTACGGTTTAGCTTTTAGGTTTTAGGATTTAGGGTTTAGGGTTTAGGTTTAAGTTAAGGTTTATTTGGTTTTAGGTTTTAGGTTTTTTTTAAATTTATTTTGTTACTTTAAGTTTATGTTTAGGGTTTGGCGTTTAGGGTTTATGGTTTAGGGTTAGGGTTTAGGGTTTAGGGTTTAAGATTTTAGGGTTTATGCTTTGAGGGTTAGGGGTTAAGGTTTAGGGTTTAGGTTTGGGTTTGGGTTTTAGTTTAGAGTTTAAGTTTAGATTTTAGGGATTTTAGGGTTTAGGGTTTAACTTTTAGTGTTTAGGGTTTAAGGTTAGAGTTTAAGATTAGTTTAGGGTTTAGTTTTATGCTTTAGGGTTTAGGGTTTATTTAGAGCTTAGAGTTTAGGGTTTAGGGTTTAGGGTTTAGGGTTAGGGTTAGGGTTTAGGGTTTAGAGTTTATAGTTTAGGGTTTAGGATTTTATGGTTTAGTATTTTTAGGGTTTAGGGTTTAGGGTTTAGGGTTTAGGTTGTTTAGGGTTTAGTGTTTAGGTTTTCAGTTTAGGGTTTTAATTTTAGTTTATTGTTTAGGGTTTTAAGTTTTTTTTAAATAGAGAAAAAATTCAAATTCAACATTTTTCTTTTGATTTCTTACCAAGTAACACACCAAGTTTCTAGTCAAGTGACATAGATAAAAAATGAGCATGCATAAAGAAAATAAAAAACCCTAGATAACTAGAGTTGTCTCTACTGTAAAGACATAGTTCCATAAGCAAATCGGATTGGTTGTTCTTCAGTTTCTCTAGTTCCCATCAGAACCACCTTGTCCTTCCGTTGGTTTAGGGTTTTGGATCTAGTTTAGTGTTAAGGGTTTTTGGTTTTTTTTAATAGAGAACAAATTCAGATTTAACATTTTTTCTTTTTGATTTCATCAATCAAGTAACACACCAAGTTTTCTAAGACACAAGTGATGACATAGATAAAAAATGAGCACACATAGAACAAATCAAAATCCCCAAATAACTAGAATTATCTCTACTATAAATACATAGTTTATAAGCAGATCGGGTTGGCCATTCTTCAATTTCTCCAGTTCCTATAAAAACCACCCTGGCCTCATGAGTAGTTGGATCCACCATCATATCCCCGTTCTCTCCCTCTACCACCACCATGGCTATAACCTCTATCGCTCCTCCTGCCTCCATAACCACCTTTGCTCGACCACAACCTATCCACCAACTTTAGATCCCCACCACCCTGATGCCACCGCCTCCACCTTCACCTCCACTAGATCTAGGCGGCGTGGTTGATGGTGATGTTCTGCCATCAAGGTTCTGCCCACTCTTAAGGTTTCGGTTTAGGTTTAGGTTTGTTAGGTTTTAGGGTTTAGGCTTATTTTTTAACTTATTTAGTTACTTTATGTTTAGGTTTATGGTTTACAGTATGGACTTTAGGATTTATGATTTAGGCTTTAGGGTTTAAGCTTTAGGGTTTAGGGTTTTAGGTTAAAGGGTTTAGGGTTTAGGGTTTAGGGGTTTAAGGTTTAGGATTTTGAGGGTGTAGGGTTTAGGATTTATGGTTTAGGGTTATAGGTTTAGGGTTATAGGTTTAGGGTTTAAGGTTTAGGGTTTAGGTTTTAGGGTTTAGGGTTTAGGGTTTAGGGTTTTATTATTTAGGGTTTAGGGTTTAGGGTTTAGGGTTTAGGGTTCAAGTTTTAGTTTAGGGTTTAGGGTTTTTTGGTTTTTTTTTAACAGAGAATAAATTCAGATTAAGCATTTCTTCTTTTTGATTTCCTCAACCAAGTAACACACCAAGTTTTCTAAAACACAAGTGACAACATAGATAAAAAATGTGCACACATAGAGAAAATCAAAAACACTAGATAACTAGGTCTCTCAGAACACAATTCCATAAGCGGATCGGTAGATTCTCCGGTTCCCATCAGCCACGACCTCTCAGTGGCGGGATCCACCATATCCCAATCTCTCCACCCACATTGGCTATAATATGTCTCTCCTCCCTCCTCCATAACCAATGCTCACCACCTCCATATCCACCTCAGATCCTCCACCACCACTACTGATAACCCCTGCCTCCCCTTAGCCTCCACCATGAGATCTAGCGAACTTTGTTGTGATGTTGTTCCATCAAGGTTTGTCCATTCTTAGGGTTTAGGTTTTTTTAGGGAAAATTAGAATTTTATTACCATAAAAAAAATAAGGATACAACATCCTCAAAAGGGGTAATGCTCAAATTTCTACTACTCACAGCTACAAGAAACCTGCTAAACCCCCTAAGTACAATGGAAAAAAGAAACTAAAAGAGAAGAAAGAACAACATAAAAGCAAATGAGAAAATACACAAAAAGGACTAATAAAACTAAATAAAATAGTAAAAGGACTAGTCAGTTGCAACTCATGATCCCATTGAAGGCAAGATAAGCAAGCTCCATATCAATAGTACTTGAGTTGGTTGAGTAAAGATCATTCCATCCGAAGTTCCAACGCAAAAGAAATCGCAAAATCTACAAAGGCAATGGATCATAGCTCAATGAAAAATGATAAAGTAAACAATTTAGAAAATTTAGAAAGAGAAAGTTGGACTTCAATTTAGATCATCTCAAGGGGAAACAATACATATGAGCATCCAAACTTCATGAGAAGGTACAATCATATGCATGCTACCAACTAGAGAATATATGGGAAACATCAAGGCCATCATATCTAGCATACATGATATAAGCAACCATCGAAGGTAAAACAATCCATAGTTATGTAGTCCTTGCACAAAAAAAAAAAAAACAAAGAAAATTACTAGCAACCCGAGTATGACCCACCTACCAAAACCCACAATAGACCAACACATAAAGCTAGCATCCTAGAAGTTACTGAAGGTCGGTGGCCGAGAAGAACTATTATCTCTAGCACTAGCAATCCAAATCCAAGGCAAAACCTCCACCCAAATAATAAAATAGTAGAAGATAAGCAACAGGAGAGGAAAGCTAAAACATAGAGAGAACAAGAGGGAAACTAGAAATTAACATCAAAACCACCACCAAGGCAGCAAAAAAAAAAGCAAATCCACCATCACCAACCAAGAGCAAATATCAAGAAATAAGGAACGCCAACTAAACCAAAGGTAGTCAATACCAACAACCAACATAAAGCTCAAAACACTAAGCCACAGGACAAGCATCCAAGGCAAGACAACAACCATAAAAAATGCCTCAAGTAGCCAAACCCCAATCCTAAAATAGGACCAAAAAACACACAAGAGCTCATATCCTCCACCAACAAAATAGCCAATAAAAAAACCATGATAACCAACAAGATGAGCGGTAGTCAAAGCAATAAAAGACATCCAAATTGGAAGAAGAAAAAATAAAGGAAAAATAACTACACCCAGAGAGGATAACCAACCAGGAGTCAATAAAACACAACCAAAAGCACCTAAACCAACCATCCAACATAAACAATCCACACCAAATGACCGAGAGCAACTAGCCGGTCGATAACAAAACCAACTAGATGAATATAGAGCAAAAGAGAAAAGAACATGAGACAAAGCCACAACCCACGGAGATCTCCAAAATAACCAAGAAACAAAATGGTAGTCACCCAAACCAATTTAAAAAGGAAAAGGAGGACCACCCAACCACTAGTAATGAAAGGAATAAGGCAAACAAAAAACCCCTTCCAAATCCCAAAGAGTAGACATTCTCTAAAGGAGAAAATGGAGACAATAACCACATAATAGATAACTCCAATTCTGAGATGGAACCAACTAGCGAAACCTCCAATCCAAACAAAGAAAGAGAACACAACCAAAAACCCAAAACTAATCCAAGCGAGAAGAGGCCAATAGACCATGAAAAATAACCACCCAAAATAAGTAGATGAAAGAAATAAATAGCGACAACTAGAGAAACCATAGCATTTGCAAATCCAATCAAAAAAGGCCACAACCATCCAAAACTAGAGGCAAACCCAACATTCATTGGTAAAAGGGGTAGGCTAAAATCCAGCACAAGCACAAACTAGCAGGAGACACAAAGTATGAGCCAAAATAAGGTCAGGTAAGTATAGAATGGGGTTTAGGTATAGAAAGAAACTCAGCAAAAACCACTTCCTAGTGAGGGGAGCACAAAAAAGCAACAAAAAATATACTAAATAAAACCACATAGCAAAAGATCAACAAAAGTGCATAAAGTTAAAATCTAATTTAAGACAGTCCAGTGTTATCTAGATTGAGCAGACCACGTAGATGCTTAGATAAGCTATGGTTATCAAATAAAGTGAGCTCATTTAATTCCCCTCCCAAATTAGCCAGGAAATCAACAAACATTACCTTCATGAGGAATGTGAGAAAAAGCAAACTTGAGAAAGAAGCTTTATAGTGTTATTAAGAAGATAAAATAAATTGACATTTCCCATATTATTATTATTGAGAATATCAAGTAAAAGAAGAGCATTAACTTCAATCCAAATATTTAAGAGGCCTTTGCTTAAACAAATATCAATAGCTTTGTTAAAAGTAATGAGTTCAGCATAAATAACAGAATAAGCTTTAAGGGGGTAGGCAAAAACATAATTGATAGTGCCTTTATTCCTGAATTCCACCAACCATATTTGTTTGGGAAAGCAGAACCATTAGTATCTTAATAGAATTTTCTTTAGGCTTAATCCAATGTACAATCCTAATACTCTTGTAGGAAGGATCATCATGCAAAGTGTTAATGATTTTTAGCCACAAATTTATAACCTCTAAAGTGAAAATTGTTAATTAAGTTTGCATTAAACAAAGCAAGAATTTTTTTCTTTAGTTCTAGCAAGGATCCTATTATGGTTCATAGAAATGCCACAATATTTAACATCATTTCTATTCCTCCAAATGAACCAAATAAGGGTAATAGTAATAAAAGCTTTGATATGACCTTTTACAATTTTATGAAAACAAACTTCAAGAAGTTGATATAATGAAAGAGAGCTGTGAAAATGGTTAGTGTTAAATAAATCATCATACCATATCCAAAGTTTTGAAATGATAGCACCATTGGAAAAATCTTGATTAGCATTTTCAATATGACAATAGAACTTAGCAAGTAAGTAAATCCCTTTAAGCGAGCAAGAAATCAATGGATGAAGTTATCCAAAATCATCAAGCTAAAACTAAATAAGAAATGGGAATGATTTTGTTCCAAAGTTTAATGATAAAATTAGAGGTATTATGTTTATTTCAAATAAAATTCCAAACCTCTTTATGAATTAAATCACCATTGTAAGAGAGCTTGAAAAGTATTTGAACCAGTTTATTAGAAAAGATAGTGATGTTGCAAAACTTGTCAAAAATAGAAATCAAAATATTGTTCTCAAGTTTGTTTTCATTCTAATTGTTATTAAACTAGGTTGTAGGTTTAGTGTTGCAGGTTTAGGGTTTAGGGTTTATGGTTAGTTTTAGGGTTTAAGATTTAAGGTTTAAGTTTTTTTTTAAATTAAGTAAACCAGTAGGATTAGTTTAATTAGTATATTTAGTTTATTAATTATTTATTTAAGGTTTAGGGTTTAGGGTTTAGAGTTTATGGTTTAGGGTTTTTTGGGCTTAGGGTTTAGGGTTTAGGCTTTAGGTTTAGGGTTCAGGTTTTAGTTTAGGGTTTAATTTTTCTTTAATTTCTCATGTTCCCACACAGCCTCAAGTGGCGGGATCCACCATCATATCCTAGTTCTCTCCTCACCACCATGGTTGTAACCTTCATCACTCCTCTTCATAATCACCATTGCTCACCACCACCTCCTCCATGTCAATCCGGCACCTCGGATGCCCCACCACCCTGATAATGTCAGCATCCACCTTTACCTCCATTGTGATCTAGACTAAGCGGTTGATGGTGATGTTTTACCATCAGGTTCTACATTCATAGGGTTTAGATTTTTTTTAGGAAAGTTAGAATTTTATTACCATAAAAATAAAAGATACAATGTCCTTAAAAAGGTAAAGCTCAATTTTCTACTGTTCACAGAGCTATAAGAAACCTAAAAAAGCTAAACTCCCATCTAAGTACAATGAAAAAAAGAAAATAAAGAGAAAGCAACAACAAAAAAAAAAGACTAATAAAACTTAAGAAAATAGTAAAAGGACTAGTCGTGACTCATGATCCCTTTGAGAGAAGGGAAGATAAGTGAGATCCACATCAACAGTACTTGAGTTGGTTGAGTAAAGATCATTCCATCTGTGAAGTTCCAACCTACAAAAGAAATTTGCAAAACACTACAAAGGCAATGGTCATAGCTCATGGGAAAATGATAAAGTAAATAATTTAGAAAGAGCTAAGAAAGAGAAGGCTTGGGCTCAGTTAAGATCATCTCAAGGGGCAACAATACATATGAGTATCTAAACTTCATGAGAAGGGTTACAATCATATGCATGCTACCAACCGAGAGAATTTATCAAGGAAACACATCATAGCCATACCTACTATAAGCAACCATCAAGGCAAAATAATCCATTGTGATCTAGTTCATAAAAAAATATAGAAAAATAGCTAGAAGCCAATCGGTACTAACTCAAAACCCATAATAGACCAAACACATCAAGCTAGCATCCGAAGTTATAGGGTCGTGGATAACAACTATTTCTAGCACTATCAATCCAAATCCTAGGGCAAAACCTCCACCCAAATAGCAAAATAGTAGAAGATAAGCGACAGAGAGAGGAAAGCCAGCATAGAGAGAGACCAAGAGGGCATCCATAAATTACCATCAAAACCACCACCAAGAAGCAAAGGAAAGCAAATCCACCATCACCAACCAAGAGGAAAATATCAAGAAACAAGGAGAGCTAACTAAACTAATGGGAGTCAATATAGCCAACATAAAGCCCAACACACCAAGCCATGGCACAAGCATCCAAGGAAGACACATAGCCACAAAAACCCCTCAAGCAGCCAACCCTCAACAATAAGTCCTAAAATAAGACCAAAAAAATGATAAGAGCTCATATCCTCCACCAACAAAATAGCCACTAAAACCACCCGGGGCCAATAGAATGGGATGATGGAAAACCAACACCAAATCGAAGCAAGAAGGAAAATATCTACCTAGAGAGGATAACCAACCCGAAGCGGACAGAGAAACCCAAAGGAACTCAACCAAAAGCACCTAAACCAACCATCAAACACAGCCAAGACATCCACCCAACCAACCAACCCAGCTAGCCAAATTAGCCAACCAACCCAATCAGTAAACAAGTCTATCCAACAATCAGAGCCAATATAGAGCCCAAAATAAGGAAAAGAACAACAGTAGAGAAAGCCACAACCCTCCTAGAAATCTCCAAAATTAACAAGAAAAAAAATGGTAGTCACCTAGCCAAACTATTAAAGGCCAAGGAGGACCACCCAACCATAAGTAGCAAAACTATAAAGAAAGGAACAAGGACAGAGGCAAACAAAACCCCTTCCAAATCCCAAAGATCAGACAATCACTACAAAGGAGAAAATGGGGAGACAACTACCATAGAACAGCTAACTCCAATTCACAAGGCAGATGGAACCAACTAGCAGAAACCTCTAAGCTAAACTAGGAAAGGAGATTAAGAGCCATCAAAAAAATCCAATACTAAGCCAAGCCATAAGAGGCCAACAATAGCCATAAAAAAATAACCACCCAAAATTATCTGCTAGATGAAAGAAACAAATAGCAGCAACTAGTAGAACCAACCATAACATCTGTAAATCTAATTCAAAAAAGGCCCCACCTATCTAAAACCAGAGGCAAACCCAACATTCATTGATAAAGGGGTAGGCCAATCACCAACAACAAGAGACAAGCATGAGCCATAAAATAAAAACCACTAGACTCATAAGATAGGAAAACCAATTAAAAATAACACCACAATGACCCAAAAAAAGGTCAGGAAAGTATACAATGGGGTAAATAGGAAGGCGATATAAGTATAGAAATAAACTTAGCAAAGAACACTTTCTAGTGAGGGGAGCATAAAAACAACAATAAAAAATAGATTGAATAAAACCACCATAGCAAAGATCAACAAAAGCGAAGGTTAAAATCGGTAAGGCGGTCAGTGTTATCAGATTGACGGACCACATAGATGATTAGGTAAGATATAGTTATCAAATAAAGTGAGCTCATTTAATTCCCCTCCCAAATTATCCAATAAATTAGCACAAGCATTACCTTCACGAAGAATGTGAGAAATTTTGTAGCAGACTTGACAAAGAAGCTTTTTAGTGTGATTAAGAAGATAAAATAAGTCAGCATTTCCCATTTTATTATTATTAAGCATATCAAGTAAATGAAGAGCATCAACTTCAATCCAAATATTACAGAGGCCTTTACTTAAACAAATATCAATAGCTTTTTTAACAACCATAAGTTCAGCATAAATAATAGAACAAGCTTTGAGGGGTTAGGCAAAAGCACAAATGATGATTCCCTTTAGAATCCTAAGAATTCCACCTACAACCATATTTGTTTGGGGAACATAACCATCTGTATTGATCTTAATAGAATTTATCTTAGGCTTAATCCAATGTATAATCCTAATACTCTAGTAGGAAGGATCATCATGCAAAGTGATACCCATTTTTTTAGCCACAAATTTATAACCTCTAAAGTAAAAATTGCTAATTAAGTTTGCATTAAACATAGAATGATTTTTTTTCTTTTGTTCTAATAAGGATCCTTTTATGGTTCATGGGGATGACATGATATTTAGCATCATTTCTATCCATCCAAATGAACCAAATAAGGCTAATAGCAATTAAAACTTTGATATGACCTTTCACAGTTTAAAGGAACAAACTTCAAGAGAGAGCCATGAAAATAGTTAGTGTTAAATAAATCATCATACCATACCAAAGTTTGGAAGTAATAGCACCATTAACAAAATAATGATTAACATTTTCAATATGAAAGCAATAATAGTTAAAAGGTAAGTAAAACCCTTTAAGCGAGCAAGGAATCGAGGATGAAGTTATTAAAATTCTCCAAGCAAAAACTAAATAAGAAATGGGAATGATATTGTTCCAAAGTTTAATGAAACATTAGAGGTGTTTTATTTATTTCTAATTAAATTTCAAACACCTTTAAGAATGAAATCACCATAATAAGAGAGCTTGAAAAGGATTTGATCCAGTTTATTAGAAAAGATAATGATGTTGCAAAGCTTGAAGAAAATAGAAATAGGAATTTAATTTTTAAGTTTGTTTTCATTCCAATTGTAATTAAGCCAGGTTGTAGGTTTAGTGTTGTAGGTTTAGAGTTTAGGATTTAGGGTTTAAGGTTTATTTTTTAAATAAAATAAACTGGTAGGTTTATGTTTATTTAGTATATTAAGTTTATTTTTTATTTAATTAAAGTTTAACATTTACGGCTTTGGGTTTAGGGTTTATGTTTTAAGGTTTTGGGTTTAGGGTTTTAGGTTTAAGGTTTTAGGGTTTAAGGTTTAAGGTTTAGGGTTTAGGGTTTTTAGGCTTTAGAGGTTAGGGTTTAGGGTTTTTAGGGTTTAGGGGTTTAGGGTTTAGGATTTAGGATAAGGTTCAAGTTTTAGTTTAGGGTTTAAGTTTTTTAGTTTTTTTTAATATAGGACAGATTTAGATTCAATATTTCTTTTTTTTTTAATTTCATCAACCAAGTAACACACCAAGTTTTCAATGACACAAGGGACAACATAGATCAAACACATAGAGCAAATCAAAACTTAACTAGAACTCTCTTATAATGACATAATTCCATAATGTAGATCGATCATTGGTTCTTGTCTAGTTCTCATTAGAACCACCCCGACATCTCGATTAATAGGATCCACCATCATATCCCCGATGTCTCCCTCCGTGACCACCACAGTTGTAACCTGCTCCTCTCCCTAAACACCATGACCACCACCTCCATATCCATGTGCTCATCCCCACCACCACTTTGTGATAACCATCTCCTCCACCTTTCTCCACACTATATTTAGGCTGAGCGTTTTTATGATATTCCTACCATCAAGATTACGCCCATTCTTAGGGTTTAGGTTTCTTATGTTTTAAGGTTTAGTCTTATTTTTAATTTATTTAGTTACTTTAGGTTTAGGTTTTGGGTTTAAGGTTTATGGTTTAGGGTTTAACATTTAGGGTTTACCATTTTTGAGTTTATGCTTTTAGGGTTTAGGATTTAGGGTTTATGATTTTTTAGGGTTTAAGATTTAGGGTTTAGGGTTTCTAGTATAGAATTTATGATTTAAATTTTTTTTAATTAAGTAAATTGGTAGATTTAGGTTTATTTAGTTCATTTAGTTTATTTTTTATTTATTTATTTTATTTTATTTAGGTTTATTTTTTATTTTTATTTAATTGAGTTTACTTATTTTAAGTTTATTTATTTTTAGTTTAGGGTTTTTATATTAGTTTATTTTTTGGGTTTAGGTTTAGGTTTTGGTTTATTTTTTAGGTACATGTTTTATTTATTTTAGTTTAGGTTTAGGTTTATTTAATTTTGTATATTTGATTTTTATTTTAAGTTTAGTTTTTTTAGTTTATTATTTAACTTTTATTTTATTTTAGGTTTAATTTTAGGTTTATTTTGTTGGTTTATGTTTTTATTTAGTTTTATTTTATTTAGGTTTATTTTATTTTATATTTTTTGTTTACTTTTTAATTTATTTAGTTTTTTTTATTTTTTAGTTTAGTTTAGGTTATTTATTTATTATTTTTAGTTTAATTTTTATTTTTATTTTTTTTTTTAGGTTTTGGTTTAGGTTTAGGTTTATGTTTTAGTTTATGTTTTTATTTTATTTTAATTTTTTTTTTTACTTTGGTTTAGGTTTTTTAATTTATTTTATTTTTAGGTTTTATTTAGGTTTAGGTTTTAGCATTATAAGGTTGATTAGGGTTTAGCATTAGTTTAGGGTTTAATGTTTCAAGATTAATGTTTAGGTTTTAGGTTTAGGGTTTAGGCTTTTTGGTTTTATTCTTTTAAATAGAGAATAAATTTAGATTTAACATTTCTTCTTTTGATTTCTTCAAGTAAGTAAGTTTTCTAAGACACAAGTGACAACATAGATAAAAATGAGCATGCATAGAGCACATCAAAACCTAGATAACTAGAAACCGTCTCAGTGTAAAGATCGTTCCATAAGCGGTAGATCGGTCGATGGTTCTCTTCAATTTTATTTTATTTAGGTTTTATTTTTAGGTTTATTTTATTTTTTAGTTTATTTTAGGTTTTATTTATTTTGTTTTTTATTTATTTTATTATTATTTTATTTTTTTTTTAGGTTTAGGTTTAGTTTTAGTTTAAGTTTTATTTCATTTTATTTTTTAATTTATTTAGGTTTAGGTTTTTTATATAATTTATTTTTTAAGTTTTAGGTTTTTTTTTAGGGTTTAGGGTTTAGGTTTTACGATTTAGGGTTTAGGGTTTAGGGTTTAGGGTTTAGGTTTAGTGTTTAGGCTTTAGGCTTTAGGGTTTTTAAGGTTTAGGCTTTAGGGTTTAGGGTTAGCAAGGTTTCTGGTTAGTTAAGGTTTAGGGTTTAAGGTTTTGGGGTTATTTTTAGGATTTAGGTTTTAGGGTTTTAGGGTTTAGGTTTAGGTTTAGATTTAGGGTTTAAGGTTTATTTTGAAAAAGCATTGGTTTAGGTTTATTTGTTTATTTTTTATTCATTTTTATTTATTTTATTTTCTATTTTTATTTAAGTTTATTTTTTTATTTTCTTTAGTTTATTTATTTTAGGTTTATTTAATTTAGTTTAGGTTTTTATTTTAGTTTATTTTTGGTTTAGTTAGGTTTATGTTTATTTTATTTTTTTAATTTATTTTATTTTATTTTATTTTAGGTTTAGTTTTATTTTTTTATTTTTAGGTTTAGTTTTTTATTTTATTCTTTTAGTATTAAGTTTATGTTTTCATTTAGGTTTATTTTATGTTTATTTTTAGTTTAGGTATAGGTTTATTTTAGTTTATTATTTTTTATATAGTTAGGTTTAGTTTAGTTTATTTAGGTTTAGGTTTAGGTTTTTATTTTAGTTTAGTTTAGTTTAGTTTAGGTTTAGGTTTATTTTATTTTGCTTATTTTAGGTTTTTTCTTTTAGTTTAGGGTTTATTTATTTTTAATTTATTTTAGGTTTATTTTAGTTTATTTTATAGGTTTAGGTTTTTTTATTTAGTTTTATTTTATTTTATTTTAGGTTTATTTTATTTTATTTCACATTTAGTTTTTTTTATTTAGGTTTTTTTATTTTTAGGTTTATTTTATTTTAGTTTAGTTTAGTTTTTTGTTTATTTTTTATTTGACTTTTAGTTTTATTTTATTTTATTTTATTTTTTTTTAGGTTTAGGTTTTAGTTTAGGTTTTTATTTTGTTTATTTTATTTTTCTATTTTATTTAGTTTTATGTATTTTTACTATTTTATTTTATGCTTAATTTAGTCTAGGTTTAGGTTTTAGGCTTTTAGGGTTTAGGTTTTAGGGTTTAGGGTTTAGGATTTGGGGTTTAAGGTTTAGGGTTTGAGTTTTATGGTTTAGGGTTTAGGGTTTCGGGTTCTATGTTTAGAGTTTACATGTATTAGGTTTAGGGTTAATTTTAGGGTTTAGGGTTAATTTTAGGGTTTAGGGTTAATTTAGGTTTGGGGTTTTATTATTTTTTTAAATTTTTTATAGTAGGTTTAGTTTATTTAGTTTATTTTTTATTTGGTTTAGGTTTATTTTATTTTATTTAGTTTAGTATATATTTATTTTAGGTTTTTATTTTAATTTTGGTTTTTTATTTTAGTTTACTTTTTTTGGTTTAGTTTTATTTTTTATTTTTAAGTTTAGGTTATGTTTTATTTTATGTTTTAGGTTTAGTTTTTTTTTATTTTAGGTTTATTTTTAGGTTTTATTTAAGTTTATGTTTAGCATTATTTTAGTTTATTTTATTTAGTTTAGTTTAGGTTTAGGTTTAGTTTATTTTAGGTTTAGGTTTTATTCATTTTAGTTTATTTTATTTTAGTTTAGGTTTAGGTTTTTTTCAATTTTATTTTAGGATTAGGTTTTTTAAGTTTAGGGTTTAGGTTTTATCTTTTATTTATTTTTAGGTTTTATTTTTAGGTTTATTATTTTGGTTTATGTTTGAGTTAGTTTTTATTTTATTTTAGTTTAAGTTTATTTTATTTTTATTTTAGATTTAGTTTATATTTTATTTAGGTTTTATGTTTTAGTTTAATTAGTTTTATTTTAATTTGTTTTGATTTAGGTTTAGGTTTAGTTTAGCTTATGTTTTTATATTTTTTTTATTTTTTTATTATGGTTTAGATTTATTTATTTATTTTATTTTTAGGTTTTAAACTTTTTAGGGTTTAGGGTTTCAAGTTTAGGGTTTATGGTTTAGGGTTAGTTTAGGTTTTTGGATTTAGGGTTTAGGGTTTAGGGTTTAGAGTTTTATGCTTTAGGGTTTAGTGTTTAGGGATTTTAGGGTTTAGTGTTTGGGGTTTATGGTTTAGTTTAGGGTTTAGGTTTAGTTTAGAGTTTAGGTTTAGGTTTATTTATTTTAGTTTAATTTTTTTTTTAGTTTAGGTTTGGTTTATTTATTATTATTTTATTATTTTATTTAGGTTTAGGTTTTTTTAGTTTAGGGTTTAAGTTTTATTTTTATTTATTTTTTAGGTTTTATTTTAGGTTTAGTTTTTAGGTTTAGGTTGTTATTTAGTTTTTATTTTATTTTATTATAGGTTTATTTTAGGTTTATTTTATTTTTATTTTATGTATAGTTATATTTTATTTCACTTTTTTATTCCTAGGTTTATTTTAGTTTTTGGTTAAGTTTAGGTTTTTATTTATTTTATTTTAGTTTATTTTATTTTATTTTTAGGTTTAGCTTTAGGTTTTCACTTATGTTTTTATTTTATTTTATATTTTTATTTTATTTAGGTTTAATTTTTTTAATTTATTTTATTTATGTTTTATTTTAGTTTAGGTTTGTTTTTTTTTTTAGGTTTAGGTTTAGGGTTTAGGTGTAGGGTTTTGGATTAGTTTTAGGGTTTTAGGTTTAGGGTTTATTAGGTTTAGGTTTAGGGTTTAGTGTTTAAGTTTTAAGGTTTAGGCTTCAAGGTTTATGGTTTAGTGTTTAGGCTTAGTTTAGGGTTTAGGATTTAGGGTTAGGGGTAGGGTTTAGGTTTTAGAGTGTTTTAGGGCTTAGGGCTTAGAATTTATGGTTTAGGGTTTAGGGTTTATAGTTTAGGGTTTTAGGGTTTAGGTTTTAGGGTTTAGAGTTTAGTGTTAGGTTGGTTTTTATTTAGGTTTAGGGTTTATTTTGTAGGTTTAGGGTTTAGGGTTTAGGGTTTTATTAAAGTTTTTTTTTGTTTTTTTTTAATTAAATAAACTTTAGGTTTATTTATTTAGTTTATTTTATTTTAGTTTTTATATTTAGGTATATTTTATTTTATTTAGCTTAGTTTATTTATTTTAGGTTTATTTATTTTTGTTTATGTCTTTTATTTTAGTTTATTCTGTAGGCTTAGGTTTTGGTTTAGGTTTATTATCTTAGGTTAGTTTAATTTTTTAACTTATTTTTTAGTTTTAGGTTTTATTTTTTTTATATTTTTAGATATAGGTTTACATTTTTATTTAATTTTTTTATGTTTAGGTTTTATGTTTTTATTTTAGGTTTATTTTTAGATTTTATTTTTTACTTTTGGTTTAGGTTTACTTTTAATTTACTTTATTTTATTTAGTTTAGGTTTAGGTTGAGGTTTAGTTTATGTTAGGTTTAGGTTTAGGTTTTATTTATTTTAGTTTAGTTTATTTTAGGTTAGGTTAGGTTATTTTATTTTATTTTAGGTTTAGGTTTTTTTTAAAGTTTAGGGTTTAGGTTTTATTTTTGTATTTAGTTTAAAGTTTAATTTTTTTTGGTTTATATTTTAAGTTTAGGTTTTAATTTAATCTTTATTTTATTTTATTTTAGGTTTATTTTATTTTATTTTAGGTTTAATTTTTATTGTATTTAGATTTTTATTTTTTAGTTTAGTTTAGGTTTTTATCTATCTTATTTTAGTTTAGTTTTTATTAATTATTTTATTTTCTTTTAGGTTTAGGTTTTAGTTTATGTTTTTATTTTATTTATTTTATTTAATTTACTCTAGTTTAGTTTTTTGGTTTTTTAATATATTTTATTTTTAGGTTTTATTTAGTTTAGGTTTAGGTTTATGGTTTTGGGTTTAGGGTTTAGGGTTTAGGGTCTGGGGTTTAAGTTTAGGGTTTAGGGTTTTTATTTTTTTGGCATAGGGTTTAGGGTTTAGAGGTTTAGGGTTTAGGGTTTAGGGTTTAGCTTTTAGGATTAGGGTTTAGGGTTTTTAAAGTTTATGGTTTAGGGTTCAGGGTTTAGGTTTTAGGTTTAGGGTTTATATTTTAATTTATGGTTTAGGGTTTATGATATTTTTTTTAACAGAGAACAAATTTAGATTCAACATTTCTTCTTTGTCATTACCAAGTAACAAACTAGAAGTGAGGTAATCAAATTACCTCCTTGGGGCTAGCTAAAGCCTTGTTCCTAGGATTTCAAGACTATATACCCCTTACGATTCAATCTTATATAAATCACATGAATGAATGAGAATTCAAAATTCATACACTTAAGCTATAAGCACATGCATTTCTTATGTATTTATAACTAGGATCATAACACATTATTATTTATTTATAAGTAAAATACATTTGGATTTAATAGTGATAATAGCCACACATATATTAAATTAAATCAACACATGCAAGTTTACATAAAGGAAATCCATTTTATTTTACTTGATTTTGAAGATGGATGCATGTATTCAAATGACATACCAAATTTAACATGATTGGAAGAGGACAATCAAATATAAGCATGTGATTCATTCAACCAAACTAGTTCTTGAGGACAATCAAATCAAATAAGATTATCCAAAGCAAACCAAAGCTTTTTTGTTAATTAAGTTTTAGATTTGATTTGATTTAAAGAGCAGAATAGAAATCATCACTTTTTTTTAAACCCATTCCCACATTAGTGATTTGATTTAATTTAAGGAAATGTAATTAAGTTGAGTTTATGGGTTAATTAAGTTGAACCCTTAATTAGATGAATTAATTACCCTTACATATGTCACCTTAAAGTAATTAACTAAATAATTAAGCCAACATGATATGCATGGAAGATAAACTTGCAATGATCTAGGAAATAAAAGGGCCTAATGGAATTGGCTCATGATTAATAGTTAATTAGATTAAGGACTTAATTAATTATTCTTATTTTCCCATGTGGACTAACCATAATTTCATTAAACTCCTTTGCTTATTAAACAGGATCTACCCCATAATTTAATTAATTCGTGATCATGATTTCAATTTGATTAAGTGATTTAATTAATTAGTTAAATCATAATTAATTTCATTTTTTAAAAGGGTGAAAAGAACTTGGGGAAAGGGTCCCAACCCATTCCTTAGTTCACTCATTGAACAATGATTAATAAATTTAATTAACCAATTTATTACTATTCATGGGATTAATAATCATTAATTAACTTAAAAGTAGTTAAAGGTTTAATTTCTCAATTTTCACTAGTGAGCAATAAAATCGAAAATCATGGAGTCAAAGGTCATCCCATTAAAATAACCCACAAAACTTGGGATTAATTGCTAAAGTAATTAAGAAGTAGTTAAGCTAATACATTTGTAATTAAACCTTAATTACTATTTAAAATTAGTTAAGATCATTTTTAATTAATTATCCTTTGAAATACCTTTTAAATGATTATTTATTTGCATTATTTTGATTTCTCTATGATTTTTTATGATTTTTAGAAATTTTAGCCATTAAAAATGATTAATTAAGCCTAATTAAAGCCTAATCCTATTGGCGTCATGTGGTGCACTGATGCGGTGCACTTTCCACATGGTGTCCTGGGATTGGCTACTTAAAACTTATCTTACGCAATTGCCGTAGGGCGCTTTCCATCATGATCTAAGATCGAATGACTATGATTAATCCCATAGCTTAATAGGATTAAATCAGATCATTCTAGTGGATCTAATCATGACCCTTTATTTCAATCATGCGGATCAAATGGTGTGTGATCTAACATCATGCAAGTGAGGGAGCATGGAGTCCATCCTCCATTGCTCACTTGATCAAAACTTTTCAGACCAATCTCAAAAGGATCCCACACCTTCCGACATCGATGGAGGATTGAACAAGATCACATGAGATGCAAGTTTTCATCAAAACAACCCTTTCCTAAGGATCAGTTTTGGAAGCATAACTCACTAAAGCTCAACATCGGTGGCTCGAATGATTGACGAAGCTTCATCTAGTGTAGATAAAGCCCTGTAAAGAAGAAATTGGATCAAACCCTCGATGTTCGCTTGAAAGGCCATGAACTAATGATTTGGAACTCGGCTTTGATCGAAGTCCCACCTCTGGTGCTCATGAATCTTGTGAGATTCATTCTTGCCAATAGGGAAGGAGTGTGCAATTTAAGTTTGATGGACAAATGGGTAAGTTATAGATGTCCTATTTCAAGATGGATGGAATGGATTTTTCGATCGAGGAATGAGCTTGGGAGCTTAGGGAATAGTGAGTTATCTTGGGTAGCTAGGTTTGAGAAAATTTATGTGTATTTGATTAAATGAGAGGTGTATACCACCCTTCATCTTGATTGGATGGTGGGATGGTTTGGCTTCTAGTGACCTTTACCATCTTAGGAGTCGTGGGTGAGAGGGTGAGTTGGCTCGACTTGGTTGGTTGAAGGTGTGGAGGTGGTAAATGAGATCATGGGTGTCTATGGGTTTCAAATGCTCTAATTGAGAGGGTGAGTTGATTTCACCTCCCATGGGTCATCAACCCAACCACCCTTGTTAGGTTGGGTAGTGTCCTAGGTGGACCATTGGAGAGTATCAGTGGCTAGAATGGAAATGACCACTTACATGGGTGATTTGTCTCATGTGATACCCTTGACCCAAGGTAGAATGATCTTTAGCATTGAATTTGGGCAAATGAAATTAGCAAAAGTGGGTTAGCCCAAATTTCAAGTTAATTGGAGTTGATTTGGCTAGGTTTGGCTCAATTTGAGTCATTTAGGTCAAATTGGGTTAGGTTGAGTCAAGTTAACCAATTAGACAAATTGGGCCAAATCAAGGGTTTGGCCAAGTTCATATGTTCATTTAGGATGTTTTGGTTCAATTGGTTTGGTTTAGTTTGGCTTAGATTTGATTTTGATCATTTGAATTCATTTGGGTGAAATGGGTTAAGTTGAAATTTGACCAAACAAATGGCTTGGGTTGGGTGTTGGTTTGGTATGAATCATTAGTTTCAAGGGAGTTGGCTTGCAATTTGGCTAGTTTGGGTTCATATGGGTAATAGGGTTGGTCAAATTCAATGAATTTGACATGGTTTGACCAATTGTGACAATTGATCAACGGGTGATCAACAATCATGATGGAGGTTTTGATGGGCTTGGTTCAATATAATTTTGATAGAATTAAAACTTGGCTAAATAGGTCAAATTGGACACTTTGGGTCAAGTAGACCAATTAATTTATTGGCTTTATTTTGGGTTGAGTTTGATTTAGTTGACTTTATATATGGATTTGGGATTGATATATACATTCAATTGCAATTGGCTTGGGTCAAATGGGTTTCTGTTCATTTGAATATTTGAAGTAAAAAGGGTTAAGTTAGGTTTGACTTAGGTTGATTTTTCATTGGCTTGATGATTGCAGATTTATTTATATATGTGAATATGATTAAAGTTATAATTGATTCATGAGAAAATCAATTGAATCTGGATTTTAGAATAAAGGAATTTGGCTAAGTCCATAGAGTTAGGTCATGTTTCTTAGGTTTGGATTTTGATTTGGTTTGATTTAGTTTTGATGATGTAAATATATATTTCATTTAAATTTGTGAAGATGATTGAAAATATGATTGATTTGAGGGAAAATCAATTGAGTTTGACTTGATTTAGATTAAGATGTGGTAAGTCCATGGATAGGTAATATGCTTAGAAGGGTTTTAATTTAATTTGATTTAGTTTGATTTAGTTTTGATCATTTGAATGTAGATTTGATTTATATTTAGGAAGATGATTGAAGATATAAAATTGAAAATCAATTGATTTTCGATTGATTTGATTAAGATTTGGCTAAGTCCAGATAGGTCATATAGCTTGGGAAGGGTTTCAAGTTTGGATTTGATCATGGGCTTCAATCATTTGGTTTTGGAATTTGGGTTTGATTTGGATTTGGATTTTGATGTTTGAATTGAACTTGAGGTTTGCTTTGAGATGGTGAACATGGATTGGATTTGGGTTGTAGGGTAGGTGGATTATCCTATTCCCTAAGGCATAACCTAATCTATATTTACCCTTTTTTTAGGTTAAATGTTTACCTAATTGTTGACATGTC
The DNA here is from genome assembly GCA_021442155.1 of Cymbidium sinense. Lineage (NCBI taxonomy): Eukaryota > Viridiplantae > Streptophyta > Magnoliopsida > Asparagales > Orchidaceae > Cymbidium > Cymbidium sinense. The sequence continues at coordinate 50,589 of JAKCPB010000635.1, forward strand.
TTATGACTAGAGAAGTCTTGTCTAGAAGACTCCTAAGTCTAAGATGGGAAAAAAGAATCACTCTAAAGTGAGGTCAGCAGGACTTAAAATCATAAACCAGAAGATAAATGATTATGGCCCAAGTTTCACATTATAGACTTCAAATCTCTTTCAAGCTTGCTTGGGAGATAATGGATGCATGTGATAGTTCCATCCTTTCTACATCAATGTATGAAGTTTATGAGAGGTGGGATTGTCTGTGTCAAATGAGATCTCATTAACATTTCAGTTACATATGAGAATGTGGCATACTACCTCCCTCAAAAATAACAAGTCTATTCTCGCGAACTTGGCCAAAGTTATAAAATAAAAAATAATAAAAAAATGGAAAGAGAAAATAAAAAGAAAAGAAAGAGAAAATAAAAGAAAATAAAAGCGAAAATAGACTTGGAGGAGGAAGTGGAGCGACATTAGAATCCACCCAGTTCGTTACTCCATTAGAACATATTGGTAATGACGACCTCCAGTGAGAGGAAGAGGCCGTTCATAATACGGTGGACAACCTCATCATTGGCCACCTAATAGAAGATATGTCCTAACAATAAAGGAATATCTTATAGACTTAAAATCTAGTTTATTGGATGAGTATATGGTTAGCACCAAACTCTTCTTAGTAGATTCCCTTAGAGGTGACACTTGATAATGATAGCGGCCGAGCTCAAAGCAAATAATAAGTGTATCCAAGTCTATATGTGAAATAGTTAGGCATCGATTTGGAGCCTTAGCTCTAACCCACTTTGAGAAAATTGAGGGTTTGGTAGTTAAGAAAACCCCAGCTATCCATGTGAAGACTTGAGGTTCTTTTGGGAGCATCATCCTCAGTCAAGAAGTTGGTAGAACTTGAGGATGATTCATATAAAGATTTCATAGAATTATCATTTGATTGGTACATGCCTTGTGTTCATAATTTAGCAAAGAATGGGTTTATCCCACATACTTGGTCAAAGCACAAGTCTAACTACTTTGAAAGAATATGGAAGAACAAATGCAAAAGTTCTTAATCAAGACTAGGACTAGGTTTCAGTATTGTGGGTTCAGTCAATGATGAAGATTAATACTTAGTCATCACCAATCATTTGGAATTTGATAGGTTCTTTTCAAATCATATTAACTCATATGAGGAGTTGTGCTTAGAAACTTTAGATGATCTAGAGATTTTGAAGTCAAAGATGCATCGTTAGAATTCGAAGAAGTGATCAAGTTAACCATGAGCTCAGGGAATCAACTTAGTGAAGAAGATCCACGATATACATCAATTCTTTATTGAATAGGAAATTTACTAAGTTTAAGAGCAACTTTGCATGGAGTTATGAAGAGATGTACATTGGCTCTTGATGTAGCTCCATAAATAATAGCCTAACCCTATCAAGCAAGCTCTTAGATTTTTGACATAAAATAGTAGTTCATTTCTAAAGTAAAGAAACTAATCTATGTTGGCTTCATTAGGAAGAAAAATACCTACTTGGTTGTACATCATCCCAGTTTTAAAAAGAATGGCCAAATTCACTTATGTTGATTTTAGGAATTTAAATAAGGCATGTCCAAAGATGAATTTCCACTACCAATCCGGGCGATGGTGGACATTGCCTCATCATCATCTTCTCTTTCATGGATGGCTCATATAGATATAACCAAATTAAGATGGCCCTTGAAGATGAAAGAAACACGCTTTTAGAACCTCGTCATACCTTTTACTGGTCATACCATTTGGTGCTACATATATGAGTGAATCTTGATGAACTTATTCATCATCAAGTCAAGTGTTATGTTGATGATCTCGTGGTTAAAGTAGAAAATGAAGACCATCTTTTCACTTGAGTAGTTTTGAATAGTTAATATAATTTAACCTCAAAATGAACCCCACAAGTGTATTGAGTGGCTTAAAATTCCTTAGGTTAGTTATCTAACATTGGGGATTTGAAATCATCTAGAGAAGATCCAAAGCGATATTGGAAATGCCAAAGATTCTTTGATCATTCCAAGGTTGGCATATCTAAGATGCTTTATATTGTTGGCTTAGTGCTTTCATGTTCAATTTGATTAATTTTGATGATAACAAATGCTTGGATGTTCTAATGAATATTTTTATGTGTTTCAGATATATCAATTGCTAATTACATATCAATACATCTCACAAATTGTTAGAAGAAATTGCAAGAATAAAAGAATGAAAGGGATAATGTGAAGCTCATGATTTTGGGTTATATGACTATTCATATGAGTTCTTTGGCATGAATCAATTTGCTCACAACCTAACATACTATTTTAATGAGGTTAATTTGTATAAATCTTTATTTAATTAACATTCAATTATATGTTTTTCTACATAGCAATAAAATTGTCAAAGTAATAAATGATCATAACTATTAAGTATAATTATTTTATTTACTTAATATAATTAGGTATTTTAATTTAATTTGCTGGTTATATGATAACTAACATATTTATGATTATATATAAATTATATCATAATTTTTAAATATCACATGTCAAAATTAACAAAATATATAAAATTTTGTATTTTAGCCAAAGTCATTGTTTAATCAAATTAATATCTGATTTTATCTCCATCAGTTCCTTGGATTTTTTCCTTTAAAATAAGTGGTTACATGACCCACTTTGCATTAAAATTGAATTTATTATGATTTTTTTAAACATTACTTGATTTTAATAATGGATGCATGCTACATGCTTTGAATATATTAAGAGCTACATGTGATTACTTTTGACTTTCCCATGTGAATAGCCAATTTTTGCTGCTAAATTTAATATTTGTTTAATATAAATTATATTTTTATTGAATATTAAATTATCACATAACATGAGGTTGTATAATATATTTCTTTGAAATAATTTTTAAATGACCTTCTTGCCTATAAATAGCCCTCATTCTCTTCATGAAAGCATCCCTCATTCAAAATTCAAAATCTCTCCAGCAAATCTAGAGAAAATCTCTTAAATGTTCTTTCCAAGTGTTCTCCAAATATTGCAAGATCAAATCCTTGGTTTGGAAGCTTCAACATCTTCAACAGCAAACCTTTTAAATTACTTGAGTTTGTTTTCTTGATCTTAATACTTCTTAGTTGTTCATGCTATTTTCACCATCTATTTCTTCTTTCTAATTTATACTTTTTTGGTGGATTAGTCTTTGAATATTGGTTTTCACATCAAAGTTTCTCAATCATTTTTTTGTGAAAAACTCTTGTGATAATTTGTAGGATCTATTTCAACTGAAATTTTAGCTTCCTACAAATTTCTTTTTCTTGAAATATTTCTTCTTTGGTCTTATTTTGAAAGATCATTTATTCTTAGATCTATTTTAAGCATTTTAAAATAAATTATTGTGCTGAAATTATTTTCATATTTTTCTAGATCTCTCTTTTTTTAATTGAAAGCCTTACTAAACTTAGATCTATCATATACTTATTTTTTTATTTTGTGATCATTAGCATTATTTGAAAGAATCTTTTGGTTAAAAAAAAAAATTACTCCTTGCTGAAATTTATCTTATCATGAAAAGAATATTGTGAATTTATTTTGAAATCATTTTGTATTATTCTACAAATTATAATACATAAACATCTAGTAAGATCACTTTAAGATATTTATTTTTTATTAAGTGAGCATTTTGCCAAATTTTTAAGTTGTAAAGTGATCATTTATAAGTTGTGAGATCACTTTTGAATTTGATTTCTTGGTATATTTGTGAGAGATTTACTTTATCAAAATTTATTATTTTGTATTTTTTTTGTGTTGTAAAATTTATTTTGGGGTTGTACCCCTTTGTAGAATAGTACATATTGTTGTAGGGGTTGTACTTGCCCCGTTATAGGAGAATACTTTTTGTAAACCATTTTTCATTTAGTGGATTCCTAGCCAGGGGTGGCTAGTGGAATAGGCGGTTTTGGGGTTTGGCGAACCGTAAAATAGTGTGCCTCTTGTCTCTATTTACTTTATTTTTTATTTTTTGCTGCATTTAGAATTATATCTTATCATTATAAAATCAAAATCTAATTTTCTATTTAAAATTAAAATTTAAGTTTTGAAAATTTTAATATTACCCAATTCACCCCTCTTGGGTGCTATAGTGTCTCACATTGGTATCGAGCCTAGGCTCTTTTATTGGCTTAACATCCAAGAGTAAATCTTTTCACTATGGAGGTTTCACAAGGGTTCATTCAGGAGGACAATCCACTCATAGACCTCCACTTTTAGATAGTGTACCATTTGATTATTGGAAAAATAGAATTAGTACATTCTTAAGAGGTCAAGATGCGCATGTGGTATATGTTGACACATCAATATCATACACCCAGTAGAAGTAAATGGCATTAAAGTAGAAAAACCTTTTGAGGAATGGTCTATAGGCGAAGAGAACTTGATGAATTAAATGCTAGGGCTTGTAATACTTTACATTGTGCTTTATTACTGATGATTACATGAAAATTTCTATGTTAAGTACAAAGAAATATGGGATAAACTTATTATAACTTATGGAACTAGTGAAGTTAGAGATGCTCACATAAATAGACTTGTTCATGATTATGAGTTATTTCATATGTCTCCTTGAATCTATTTCTGATATGTATACTAGATTTATGAAAATAATTAACACATTACATTCTCTTGGAAAAACATATAGGAATCAAGACTTAGTTTATAAGATTCTTAGATGTCTTCCAAAAGAATGGGAAGCTAAAGTAACGACTATTAGTGAAGCTAAAGATTTATCTACTTATCCACTTGATCGACTTTTGGGTTCTTTGATAGCACATGAGCAGGTTATTGCTCAAAGGGATAAGATGGATAACTCGAAAAAGGAGAAGGAGAAAGGAAAAGCCATTGCACTACAAGTTGATGATAGTGATGAGCATAACACCTCAAGCTCGGATGGTGATTGTGATGAGGTGGTCATGCTTTCCAAAAGGCTTGGGAACTTGCTAAGGAAGAAGAATCAAAGGTATAAAAATCTAAAATTATAAATTTCAAACTAAGAAATTTCCTATGAAGGGATCATTTGCTATCATTGTAAAAGCACGGACACATAAGAGGTGATTGTCCGAATTTATTGAATCAAAGAAAAAAGAAATTGATGTAAACAAAAGAAAAATATGAAGGAGAAAAAAGTACCATAAGAAGAAGACAACTTTATGGGCCAATCCAGTTCAAATGAATCAAGTACTAGCTCATCGATGAAGAGGTCAACATATGTCTTATGGCAAATGGAGAATTTGACTTAGATTCTCAAGAGGTATGTAATGATATATCTTATGATGAATTAGATGATGCTTTTAATGATTTAGTTATTGAATATAAAAAATTAAAAAGAAAATACAAAACCTTAGAAAAGAACATAAAAATTTAGATATGCATTTTTGTGATTTAAAAAATGAATGTGATAATTTAAAAGTAAAAATACTTCTTTATTAAATTGTTCCTTAGTTGTAGGTAAACTTGAAGAGAGAATATCTTATTAAAAGCAAGATTAGAATTATGTTTAAAATCACAAGTTCATTATAATACTTCATCAAGAAAAACATTTAATAAAAATTATTTGCATCATACACCACTCATATATCTTATAATTATCATTCTAAATCATATGCAAACACTAATGTTTGGTGCAACTATTGCAATAAAAGGGCATATTTCATTTGATTGCTATGCATTAAAATACAAAATACTAAGCAATCATCTTATGTATGGGTACCAAAGGTACAAACACTACACAAACCATGCATGCTAAATATCTTACTTCAAATTTAGAATGTGGACCCAAACATGTTTGGGTTCCAAAAGTTAACATGTGAGTTTATTTTGTAGGAATGCCTTCAAAGCAAAATCAAAGAAGGCATGTGGTACTTGGGCGGTGGATGTTCAAGACATATGAGGAGATAAAGATAAATTCACAACTTTAGAATCAAGTGATGGAGGATTTGTTACATATGGAGATAATGCGAAGGGAAAAATCATTGGCATTGGTTCTATTTGTAAGAATTCTATCACTTTAGATAAAGTTTTTCTAGTAGAAGGATTAAAACATAATTTAATTTCTATTAGTCAATTATGTGATAAAGGTTTGAATGTAGTATTCCATGCATCATATTGCATTATAAAAAATAATGAAAATGTTTTTTTGCTAGTAGGAAAAGATACAAAAATATTTATGTCATTGATTTAGATAGCTTTCATGATGTAAATTTAAACTTACTTTGTTTTAAAGCACTCATGATGATATATGGTTATGGCATAGGAGACTATGTCATATTAACATGCACACACTTAATAAAATTGCTAAACTTGATTTAGTAGTTGGTTTTCCTAAATTAAATTTTCATTCAAACTATGTTTGTGATGCATGTATTCATGGTAAACATTCTAGAAGCTCATTTAAAAGTAAAATATTGTTTCTACTTCTAGACCTCTAGAATTATTACACATGGATTTATTTGGTCCTATTAGCACCACTAGCTTAGGTGGAAAAATTATGGTTTTGTGATTGTTGATGATTTCTCTAGATATACTTGGGTCTTATTTGTAACTTACAAGGATGATATTTTGGTGAGTTTAGAAAGTTTTCTAAATATATTCAAAGAGAACAAGGCCTTTTGATTAATAGGGTTCAAAGGATCATGGTGGCGAATTTGAAAATAAATTATTTGAGGATTTTTGTGATGAACATGGGATTAGACATAATTTTTTACTAGAACTCCCCAACAAAATGGAGTAGTAGAGAGAAAAATAGAATATTAATTGAATTAAGTAGATCTATGCTTGATGAGTATAAATTGCCAAAATATTTTTTAGGCGAGCGATAAATCTTGCATGTTATGTAATGAATAGGATCTATTTTAGACCAATTTTGAAGAAGACACCCTATGAATTGTTTTTTTGGAAAGAAGCCTAAGATTGAACACTTTCATGTATTTGGATGTAAATGCTTTATTTTGAATAATGGAAAAGATCATTTAGGTAAGTTTGATTGCAAATCAGGTGATGGTATTTTCTTAGGATACTCTCTTTCTAGTAGAGCTTATAGAGTTTACAATAAAAGAAAAATGATTGTAGAAGAATCAATACATGTTATTTTTGATGAAAATTTGATTGATCCTATTAGAAATGAAGTGATTGATGAAGAGATTGATAACTTTAAGAAAATATCTTTAGAAGATAATATGGATGATTCATTGCCTAAAGAATGGAAATATAATAAAATCATCCAAAGGAACTAATTATAGGAGATCCTTCAAAAGGAGTTATGACTAGGCATAGTAGAGAAGTTGTAGATCATTGACATTTTTATCGAGGTTGAACCTAAAATTTAGAAGAAGCATTAAATGATAATTTTTGGATTATTGCTATGGAAGAGGAGTTAAATCAATTTGTAAGAAATGATGTTTGGGAATTAGTCCCAAGGCCCCAAGATCAAAATGTCATTGGAACAAAATGGATCTTTAGGAATAAGCTAGATGATTAGGTTGTATTATTAGAAATAAAGCTAGGTTAGTTGCACAAGGGTACTCACAAGTTGAAGGTATAGATTTTGAAGAATCTTTTGCACACAGCAAGACTAGAAGCTATCAGGTTACTCCTTGCTTATGCTTGTTTTAGAAATTTTAAACTTTTTCAAATGGATGTCAAAGTGCATTTTGAATGGATTTATTGAAAATGTATTTGTAGAGCAACCACCTGGATTTGAAAGCCTTGATTTTCCAAATCATGTGTATAAATTAAAGAAAGCCTTATATGGTTTAAAACAGGGCTCCTCGTGCTTGGTATGATAGGTTAAGTAACTTTTGATAGATCATGGATTTAGAAAGGGTAGATACCACTTTATTCCTTAAGAGCATAGATGATGATTTGATTGTGGTACAAGTGTATGTAGATGATATATTATTTGGAAGTACAAATGAATCTTTATGCCATGAGTTCTCATCTTTGATGTCTAAAGAGTTTGAAATGAGTATGATGGGAGAACTTAATTTTTTCTTAGGTCTTCAAGTGAAGCAACAAGAAAATGGCACATTCATCTGTCAAACTAAGTATATAAATGAATTGCTTGAGAGGTTTGACATGAAAAGATTTAAATCTAGTAAAACTCCTATGAGCCCATCTATAAAATTGGATTTAGATGAATTAGGAAAATCATTGATCAAAAACTTTATAGAGTATGATAGGTTCACTTTTATACCTTGCTACTAGTAGGCACGATATTATGTTTGCTATTTGTTTGTGTGCTCGTTTTTTGCCAACGAAAGAATCTCATTTAATAGCAGTCAAGCGTATCTTTTGGTATTTGATAGGCACTACTAGGTTAGGTTTATGGTATCCTAAAAATTCTTTATCATGTGATTTGATTGCCTATTCTGATGCTGATTTTGTAGGATGCAAAGTAGATGGAAAAAGCACATCTGGCATATGTCATTTTTTAGGATCATCACTTGTGTCTTGGTCATCTAGGAAACAAAATTCTGTAGCTTTATCCATTTCGTGAGTACATAGTGGTAGTTACGTTGCTTGGTCCTTTGGTTAAAGCAACAATTAGAAGATTTTGGTATTAAGCAAGATCACATTCTAGTTCAATGTGACAATACTAGTGCTATTAGTTTAACTAAAATCTATCCGACACTCGAACCAAGCATATAGAAATTAGACATCATTTTATTAGGGATCATGTTTTGAAAGGTGATGTTAATATTAATTTTATTAGCACCGATTTACAAATTGCAGATATCTTTACAAAACCCTTACCAGAAGAACGTTTTTGTACTTTAAGGTGCATGCTTGGAATGTTAGATCCTAATATTTAAAATTGTATGTAGTTTGTTCTCACTTTTTGATGTTGTCAAAAGGGGGAGAAGAGTAAAATGTTGGTTAATATTAAGTCTATTTAATGCATACATTTAGGGGGAGCAACATTATTCATCTCATATGCATAAATTTTTTTAATAGAATTTCTTTCAAAACTATGATGAAAGGTCAATTTGCACCTTCATCAAAATCAATACCAACATTAGTTTGTCATCATCAAAAGGGGAGATTGTTGGCTTAATTAGCCTCATGTTCAATTTGATTAATTTTGATGATAACAAACAAATGCTTGGATGTTCTAATGAATATTTTTATGTGTTTTGATATATCAATTGCTAATTACATATCCAATACATCTCACAAATTGTTAGAAGAAATTGCAAGAATAAAAGAATGAAAGGGATAATGTGAAGCTCATGATTTTAGGTTATATGACTATTCATATGAGTTCTTTGGCATGAATCAATTTGCTCACAACCTAACATACTATTTTAATGAGGTTAATTTGTATAAATCTTTATTTAATTAACATTCAATTATATATTTTTTCTACATAGCATAAAATTGTCAAAGTAATAAATGATCATAACTATTAAGTATAATTATTTTATTTACTTAATATAATTAGGTATTTTAATTTAATTTGCTGGTTATATGATAACTAACATATTTATGATTATATATAAATTATATCATAATTTTAAATATCACATGTCAAAATTAACAAAAATATATAAAATTTTGTATTTTAGCCAAAGTCATTGTTTAATCAAAGAATTAATATCTGATTTTATCTCCATCAGTTCCTTGGATTTTTTCCTTTAAAATAAGTGGTTAGATGACCCACTTTGCATTAAAATTGAATTTATTATGATTTTTTAAACATTACTTGATTTTAATAATGGATGCATGCTACATGCTTTGAATATATTAAGAGCTACATGTGATTACTTTTGACTTTCCCATGTGAATAGCCAAATTTTTGCTGCTAAATTTAATATTTGTTTAATAAAGATCAAATCTTGGTTTGGAAGCTTCAACATCTTCAACGAAGCAAGCCTTTTTAAATTACTTGAGTTTGTTTTCTTGATCTTAATACTTCTTAGTTGTTCATGCTATTTTCACCATCTATTTCTTCTTTCTAATTTATACTTTTTGGTGGATTAGTCTTTGAATATTGGTTTTCACATCAAAGCTTCTCAATCATTTTTTTTGTGAAAAACTCTTGTGATAATTTGTAGGATCTATTTCAACTTGCTGAAATTTTTAGCTTCCTACAAATTTCTTTTTTCTTGAAATATTTCTTCTTTGGTCTTATTTTGAAAGATCATTTATTCTTAGATCTATTTTAAGCATTTTAAAATAAATTATTGTGCTGAAATTATTTTCATATTTTCTAGATCTCTCTTTTTTAATTGAAAGCTTACTAGCCAACTTAGATCTATCATATACTTATTTTTTTTATTTTGTGATCATTAGCATTATTTGAAAGAATCTTTTGGTTAAAAAAAAAAATTACTCCTTGCTGAAATTTATCTTATCATGAAAAGAATATTGTGAATTTATTTTGAAATCATTTTGTATTATTCTACAAATTATAATAACTTAAACATCCTAGTAAGATCACTTTAAGATATTTATTTTTATTAAGTGAGCATTTTGCTTGCCAAATTTTTTGAGTTGTAAAGTGATCATTTATAAGTTGTGAGATCACTTTTGAATTTGATTTCTTGAGTTACGTATTGCTGGGGTTATTTATCAAATTTATTATTTGTATTTTTTTTTTTGTGTTGTAAAATTTATTGGGGTTGTACTACCTTTGTAGGAGAGACATATTGTTGTAGGGGTTGTACTTGCCCGTTATAGGAAGTACTTTTTTGTAAACCATTTTCATTTAGTGGATTCTAGAGGGGGTGGTAGTGGTGGTTTGGTTTAGAAGTAAAAAATATTGCCTCTTGTCTCGGATGGTGATTGTGATGAGGTGGTCATGCTTTCCAAAGGCTTGGGAACTTGCTAAGGAAGAAGAATCAAAGGTATAAAATCTAAAATTATAAATTTCAAACTAAGAAATTTCCTGTTGAAGGGATCATTTGCTATCATTGTAAAAAACGGACACATAAGAGGTGATTGTCGAATTTATTGAATCAAAGAAAAAGAAATTGATGTAAACAAAGAAAAAAAATGAAGGAGAAAAAGTACCATAAGAAGAAGACAACTTTATGGGCCAATCATTCAAATGAATCAAGTACTAGCTCATCGGATGAAGAGGTCAACATATGTCTTATGGCAAATGGAGAATTTGACTTAGATTCTCAAGAGGTATGTAATGATATATCTTATGATGAATTAGATGATGCTTTTAATGATTTAGTTATTGAATATAAAAAATTAAAAAGAAAATACAAAACCTTAGAAAAGAACATAAAAATTTAGATATGCATTTTTGTGATTTAAAATGAATGTGATAATTTAAAAGTAAAAATACTTCTTTATTAAATTGTTCCTTAGTTGTAGGTAAACTTGAAAGAGAGAATATCTTATTAAAAGCAAGATTAGAATTATGTTTAAAATCACAAGTTCATTATAATACTTCATCAAGAAAAACATTTAATAAAATTATTTGCATCATACACATCCCACTCATATATCTTATAATTATCATTCTAAATCATATGCAAACACTAATGTTTGGTGCAACTATTGCAATAAAAAAGGGCATATTTCATTTGATTGCTATGCACGTAAAATACAAAATACTAAGCAATCATCTTATGGGTACCAAAAGGTACAAACACTACACAAACCATGCATGCTAAATATCTTACTTCAAATTTAGAATGTGGACCCAAACATGTTTGGGTTCCAAAAGTTAACATGTGAGTTTATTTTGTAGGAATGCCTTCAAAGCAAAATCAAAGAAGGCATGTGGTACTTGGAGTGGATGTTCAAGACATATGACGGAGATAAAGATAAATTCACAACTTTAGAATCAAGTGATGGAGGATTTGTTACATATGGAGATAATGCAAGGGAAAATCATTGGCATTGGTTCTATTTGTAAGAATTCTATCACTTTAGATAAAGTTTTTCTAGTAGAAGGATTAAAACATAATTTAATTTCTATTAGTCAATTATGTGATAAAGGTTTGAATGTAGTATTCCATGCATCATATTGCATTATAAAAAAATAATGAAAATGTTTTGCTAGTAGGAAAAGATACAAAAATATTTATGTCATTGATTTAGATAGCTTTCATGATGTAAATTTAAACTTACTTTGTTTTAAAAGCACTCATGATGATATATGGTTATGGCATAGGAGACTATGTCATATTAACATGCACACACTTAATAAAATTGCTAAACTTGATTTAGTAGTTGGTTTGCCTAAATTAAATTTTCATTCAAACTATGTTTGTGATGCATGTATTCATGGTAAACATTCTAGAAGCTCATTTAAAAGTAAAAATATTGTTTCTACTTCTAGACCTCTAGAATTATTACACATGGATTTATTTGGTCCTATTAGCACCACTAGCTTAGGTGGAAAAATTATGGTTTTGTGATTGTTGATGATTTCTCTAGATATACTTGGGTCTTATTTGTAACTTACAAGGATGATATTTTGGTGAGTTTAGAAAGTTTTCTAAATATATTCAAAGAGAACAAGGCCTTTTGATTAATAGGGTTCAAACCGATCATGGTAATTTGAAAATAAATTATTTGAGGATTTTTGTGATGAACATGGGATTAGACATAATTTTTCTGCACCTAGAACTCCCCAACAAAATGGAGTAGTAGAGAGAAAAATAGAATATTAATTGAATTAAGTAGATCTATGCTTGATGAGTATAAATTGCCAAAATATTTTTTAAGCGAATAATGCATGTTATGTAATGAATAGGATCTATTTTAGACCAATTTTGAAGAAGACACCCTATGAATTGTTTTTTGGAAAGAAGCCTAAGATTGAACACTTTCATGTATTTGGATGTAAATGCTTTATTTTGAATAATGGAAAAGATCATTTAGGTAAGTTTGATTGCAAATCGATGATGGTATTTTCTTAGGATATTCTCTCTTCTAGTAGAGCTTATAGAGTTTACAAAAAGAAAAATGATTGTAGAAGAATCAATACATGTTATTTTTTGATGAAAATTTGATTGATCCTATTAGAAATGAAGTGATTGATGAAGAGATTGATAACTTTAAGAAAATATCTTTAGAAGATAATATGGATGATTCATTGCCTAAAGAATGGAAATATAATAAAATCATCCAAAGGAACTAATTATAGGATCCTTCAAAGGAGTTATGACTAGGCATAAGAGAAGTTGTAGATCATTGACATTTTTATCGAGGTTGAACCTAAAAATTTAGAAGAAGCATTAAATGATTTTTGGATTATTGCTATGGAAGAGGAGTTAAATCAATTTGTAAGAAATGATGTTTGGGAATTAGTCCCAAGGCCCCAAGATCAAAATGTCATTGGAACAAAATGGATCTTTAGGAATAAGCTAGATGATTCAGGTTGTATTATTAGAAATAAAGCTAGGTTAGTTGCACAAGGGTACTCACAAGTTGAAGGTATAGATTTTGAAGAATCTTTTGCACTAGCAAGTAGAAGCTATCGTTACTCCTTGCTTATGCTTGTTTTAGAAATTTTAAACTTTTTCAAATGGATGTCAAAAGTGCATTTTGAATGGATTTATTGACCAAAATGTATTTGTAGAGCAACCACCGATTTGAAAGCCTTGATTTTCCAAATCATGTGTATAAATTAAAGAAAGCCTTATATGGATTAAAACAGGCTCCTCGTGCTTGGTATGATAGGTTAAGTAACTTTTGATAGATCATGGATTTAGAAAGGCGAGTAGATACCACTTTATTCCTTAAGAGCATAGATGATGATTTGATTGTGGTACAAGTGTATGTAGATGATATATTATTTGGAAGTACAAATGAATCTTTATGCCATGAGTTCTCATCTTTGATGTCTAAAGAGTTTGAAATGAGTATGATGGGAGAACTTAATTTTTTCTTAGGTCTTCAAGTGAAGCAACAAGAAAATGGCACATTCATCTGTCAAACTAAGTATATAAATGAATTGCTTGAGAGGTTTGACATGAAAAGATTTAAATCTAGTAAAACTCCTATGAGCCCATCTATAAAATTGGATTTAGATGAATTAGGAAAATCTGTTGATCAAAACTTTATAGAGTATGATAGGTTCACTTTTATACCTTGCTACTAGTAGGCTGATATTATGTTTGCTATTTGTTTGTGTGCTCGTTTGCCAACCAAAGAATCTCATTTAATAGCAAGCGTATCTTTATTTGATAGGCACTACAAAGTTAGGTTTATGGTATCCTAAAATTCTTTATCATGTGATTTGATTGCCTATTCGATGCTGATTTTGTAGGATGCAAAGTAGATGGAAAAGCACATCCGCATATGTCATTTTTTAGGATCATCACTTGTGTCTTGGTCATCAGAAACAAAATTCGTAGCTTTATCCACTCAGTACATAAATGTAGTTTGTTCAGTCCTTTGGTTAAAGCAACAATTAGAAGATTTTGGTATTAAGCAAGATCACATTCTAGTTCAATGTGACAATACTAGTGCTATTAGTTTAACTAAAATCCTATCCAAAGACTCTCAAACCAAGCATATAGAAATTAGACATCATTTTATTAGGGATCATGTTTTGAAAGGTGATGTTAATATTAATTTTATTAGCACCGATTTACAAATTGAGATATTTTTACAAAACCCTTACCGTAAGAACGTTTTGTACTTTAAGGCACATGCTTGGAATGTTAGATCCTAATATTTAAAATTGTATGTAGTTTGTTCTCACTTTTGATGTTGTCAAAGGGGAGAAGAGTAAAATGTTGGTTAATATTAAGTCTATTTAATGCATACATTTAGGGGAGCAACATTATTCATCTCATATGCATAAATTTTTTTAATAGAATTTCTTTCAAAACTATGATGAAAGGTCAATTTGCACCTTCATCAAAATCAATACAACATTAGTTTGTCATCATCAAAAGGGGAGATTGTTGGCTTAATTAGCCTCATGTTCAATTTGATTAATTTTGATGATAACAAACAAATGCTTGGATGTTCTAATGAATATTTTATGTGTTTGGATATATCAATTGCTAATTACATATCCAATACATCTCACAAATTGTTAGAAGAAATTGCAAGAATAAAAGAATGAAAGGGATAATGTGAAGCTCATGATTTTAGGTTATATGACTATTCATATGAGTTCTTTGGCATGAATCAATTTGCTCACAACCTAACATACTATTTTAATGAGGTTAATTTGTATAAATCTTTATTTAATTAACATTCAATTATATATTTTTTCTACATAGCAATAAAATTGTCAAAGTAATAAATGATCATAACTATTAAGTATAATTATTTTATTTACTTAATATAATTAGGTATTTTAATTTAATTTGCTGGTTATATGATAACTAACATATTTATGATTATATATAAATTATATCATAATTTTAAATATCACATGTCAAAATTAACAAAATATATAAAATTTTGTAATTTAGCCAAAGTCATTGTTTAATCAAAGAATTAATATCTGATTTTATCTCCATCGGATTCCTTGGATTTTTCCTTTAAAATAAGTGGTTAGATGACCCACTTTGCATTAAAATTGAATTTATTATGATTTTTTAAACATTACTTGATTTTAATAATGGATGCATGCTACATGCTTTGAATATATTAAGAGCTACATGTGATTACTTTTGACTTTCCCATGTGAATAGCCAAATTTTTTGCTGCTAAATTTAATATTTGTTTAATATAAATTATATTTTTATTGAATATTAAATTATCACATGATAGCATGAGGTTGTATAATATATTTCTTTGAAATAATTTTAAATGACCTTCTTGCCTATAAATAGCCCTCTCATTCTCTTCATGAAAGCATCCCTCATTCAAAATTCAAAATCTCTCCAGCAAATCTAAGAGAAAATCTCTTAAATGTTCTTTCCAAGTGTTCTCCAAATATTGCAAGATCAAATCCTTGGTTTGGAAGCTTCAACATCTTCAACTAAGCAAGCCTTTTAAATTACTTGAGTTTGTTTTCTTGATCTTAATACTTCTTAGTTGTTCATGCTATTTTCACCATCTATTTCTTCTTTCTAATTTATACTTTTGGTGGATTAGTCTTTGAATATTGGTTTTCACATCAAAGCTTCTCAATCATTTTTTTTGTGAAAAACTCTTGTGATAATTTGTAGGATCTATTTCAACTTGTTGAAATTTTTAGCTTCCTACAAATTTCTTTGGTTTCTTGAAATATTTCTTCTTTGGTCTTATTTTGAAAGATCATTTATTCTTAGATCTATTTTAAGCATTTTAAAATAAATTATTGTGCTGAAATTATTTTCATATTTTCTAGATCTCTCTTTTTTTAATTGAAAGCTTACTAGCCAACTTAGATCTATCATATACTTATTTTTTTTATTTTGTGATCATTAGCATTATTTGAAAGAATCTTTTGGTTAAAAAAAAAATTACTCCTTGCTGAAATTTATCTTATCATGAAAAGAATATTGTGAATTTATTTTGAAATCATTTTGTATTATTCTACAAATTATAATAACTTAAACATCCTAGTAAGATCACTTTAAGATATTTATTTTTATTAAGTGAGCATTTTGCTTGCCAAATTTTTTTGAGTTGTAAAGTGATCATTTATAAGTTGTGAGATCACTTTTTGAATTTGATTTCTTGGTATATTTTGAGAGATTTACTTTATCAAAATTTATTATTTTGTATTTTTTTTGTGTTGTAAAATTTATTTTGGGGTTGTACTGCCTTTGTAGAGTACATATTGTTGTAGGGGTTGTACTTGGTTATAGGAGAGTACTTTTGTAAACCATTTTTCATTTAGTGGATTCCAGCCGGGGTGGCTAGTGACGTAGTTTTTTAGAACCAAAAAAATCGTGTGCCTCTTGTCTCTATTTACTTTATTGTATTTTTATTTTGCATTTAGAATTATATCTTATCATTATAAAATCAAAATCTAATTTTCTATTTAAAATTAAAATTTAAGTTTTGAAAATTTTAATATTACCCAATTCACCCTCTTGGGTGCTATAGTGTCTCACATATATCATACCTATCAGGAAGATGTAAGCCATTCTCAACATTTATCAAAAAGGATGCCAAGTTTAACTGTAATGATAAGTGTGAGCATGCCTTCAAAGAAATCAAGCATTACTTGATGACGCCACCGATTCTAGCTTATCAGTGCCATACTTTACACTACTATGTTATGACTCAGCTTTGTTGGCCCAAGTCAATGATGAAGGAGAGAAAAACACACTATACTACCTCAGCCATCATCTAATCTCTGCTCAAGCTAATTATCCACCCATTAAAAAGTATTGCTAGCTTTAATCTTTGCATCCCAAAAGCTACAACACTACATGCTTTCTCATAAAGTGAACTTAATCTCTATGATCAATCCACTATAGTATCTAATGACATGGATGATTCTATTCAAACCATTGGCATGATAGTTTATTATCCTCTCACTATTTAACATTATCTTCATACCCCACCGTGTGGTGAAAGGACAAGTGCTAGTGGATTTCCTAGCAGCACACCCACTTGCTGCTGACTTTCCACATAGTGATGATCTCCCCGATGAATAAATCATGGACTTAGGGGATACTAGCATTCACTACTAGGAGATGTACTTTGATGGTGCAGCTTCCTCTCAAAGAGAAGAAGAACCATAATCCACTATTCCAGGAAAGACAGGGTAGGAATAATTCTCTTAACTCCATACCACGATATGATGAGATTCTCAAATCATCTGTCCAATCCTTGCGCCAACAACAAAGCCAAATATAAGGATCTAATTGTCGGTCTAGAGTTAACCTTTACACTAAGCAACCAGAACTTCAACATCTTCGGGGATTCTCAGGTAATTATGAACCAAATCGTTGGATCTTTTAAGGTTATAAAGTCGAAGCTCCATCACTACCATAAGTATGCCATGGAGTTTTTAGCCCAAATCCCAGAGGTTACCTTTTTTAGGATTCCTCGAGGAGAGAACATCATAGCATATGCTTTACCCAAGCTTGCCAAGAAGTTGGCATGTCTTTAGTATGAGTCCATATCAATAAAGGTCCAAAATAGGCAAGTCTTATCCTTTATTAATGTTAAACTCATCAAAATGTACTTGAGGTTGCCATTTCCAAGAAAGATGAAAAGTTAGGTTGGAGGAAACCATTCATGGATTATGTAAATAAAGGCAAACTACTTCAAGAGAAGTCTCAAGCCCATCAGATGAAGTAGAGAGCACCTTCCTACACTCTTATGGATGGTGTCTTATACCGGGGGTCTTTCGATCATATGTGGTTATGTTGTTTAGACAAGCACAAAGCCTGCAAGATCATGATCAAGGTACACTCAGGATTATGTGGAGCCAACTAATCTGGTTCGAAGATGAAAGCCAAGATCAAGAGATTAGAATACTACTTTCCAATGATGATCAAAGATTGCATGGATATGACTAGGCGATGCCACCAACATCAAATACATGGTGTAGTCCTACACCAACCACCCAACATTCTACATCTTACATTAGCCTCATGACCATTCAAGTGTTTGGGTACCTTGGTCCGATTGATCCTCCTTCTTCCAAGGGTCATTTCATTCTATCTTAGCTACTACTTTTCAAATGGGCAAAGGTGATTTGACTTAGAAAAGTCATAGCTCAGCATGTGCTCTAGTTTTTTAGGAACTATATCATATATATGTTCAGAGTGTCATAATGAATTATATCTAATAATGGTACTGCATCCAAGAGCACCGAGATCAATAACTTTGCCCAGAGACACACCATAGGTTGGAGATATTCTACCTTCAACTACCCAAGGACAAATTGCTTAGTTGAAGCCTTCAATAAAACTCTCATCTAAATACAAAATAAGATACTCGATAACAATAAGCGATAATGGCATGAGCAGTTAGTTGAAGTCTTGTTGTCCTACCGCACCACATATAGAATGCAAACTCAATATACTCCTTTCTCCTTAGTGCATGGGTCCGAAGCCATTCTACCATTAGAAGTACAACTCCCATCATTAAGGATAGTTGTGTGTAGCAAGATCACAACAGGGCAGAACACTGTGTTACAGTTTGAAGAGCTCAAAAGTTTGGAGGAGAGATGCCTATGGGCATGCCAAAACCTCAAGTTGTGCAAAGTTAAAATGATTCAAACTCACAATAAGTTGGTACGTACTGGGGATTTTCAAGTAGGAGAGCTTATTTTAGTTTTAAGGAGACCGATTATTTCCCATCGTAAGATGGGAGGAAAGTTTGAACCCACTCAGGAAGGTCCTTTTTTCATAGAGAAAGCCTACCATGGAGGATCTTATCAGCTTATCAATCATAATGGAGAGTGTCCAATTCTTCTAATCAGTGGGTTCTACTTAAAGAGATGTTATAAATCAAGTTTTAAAATAATTATCAATAATGAAAATTCCATTTCGATTTCAATCTATTCCATGTTGAATGTATTCTTGTTTGTGAATCGACCATGATGTGTTTAGGGTAGGTGTAACAAACTCGGGTAGCATCATATCCTTCATCGACACAACAAAAACACAAACTACACACAAACATATAAAATAAACACATATCTTTTATCTCGGGCTACTCTGAGTTGAGATAAAGCCCCCAATGGCACTCACTTAGTAGCTGCTCCAGGTCAGGAAGACATGCTACCCTACTAGTGTGTCACCCCAATGGTCTTCTTGCTTTGGAGGATGTAACTTTACTACACTATCCTTCCTTACTTGGCCACTACACACCAACGAGCACCTTGTTAGTTTGGTAGGCCTTACTATATGGTTGTTAAGCTACCTCATGAAAGCTTTGTTTAAGAGGATGTGAGTCTTCTATGCTTTTTTCTTGGATTAGCCTTCAGCATGACCAGTATATTTAAGGATTGGGATAAGTACCTAGCTCCTTCCTACTACTTCAAGTTTGGGTCAAGTCCTTCCTTAGGGCTCACCTTAGTAGGCTCTAGATAACATATGTCCCTCATGATACTATCCCGATGATCATCATTTTGGAAAGTTGTAAGCCTACACGCTTTGTTTCCAAATTGATCACCGCACCAACGCACCTTAGGTTGGTTTTTATTGATGGATACACCTTAGGTTGATTGGTTCTCGCTAGATACATCACTCATAAGATGTGAGTTTTCACTTTCTTTGATTTTGCCAGACACTTATAGCTTTTCCGGCTCGTGATAACACCCTTAGCGACCTCCCATATGGGCACTATATTTGGATCATGTCCTGTGACCCCATTTAGACACTACTTTACTATCGATTATTCTTTCATAGTACCCAACCCCATGGTTGGAGAATCTATCTTGTGGTGTGATTCTCCTTGGTCCAATGACAAGTCAATGACATAGCCCTTCTCAGGTCCTACACCAATGAGTCCACAAAATACATAAATAAAATATACATTCAATTGTGAATTAAGAGGATAGCCATAGTAGTACCTTTTTCTAAGCAGGTATCCTATCTTTAGGGCAGTGTCAGCAAAACTCTTTATAGGAATCATCTAACTACTCTTGAGTTGATATAAGTACCCAATGGCATCCACTCAATAGTCGCCCCTAAGTCAGGTTCAATTTATTATGCTACCAACAGGTCACCCCAGCAGTTGTTCCCTACTTTAGAAAATGTAAGTCTACTATGCCTTCTTCTTAGCATAGCTATTGCACACCGAAAGGCAACCCCTTATGTTGGCTAGCTCTACCCCAGGGATAGTAGACTATCCCTTTGGATTTGTAAAGCTAAGATAGTACAAGTTTGATATAGCCCCTTCTCATTGGGTCCATCGCACATTGACATGGCCAAAAAATTAAATCTATCAAATTTGACCAAGCTCACATCTTCAGTGGATATTCCCTCAATTTGAAATCAAACTAAACTGAAACCATATCAAATAACATAAAATTAAGATAAAATTAATCGACTACAGTTAACATAAGTTCCCGATTCACTCTATAGTCACCCCAGGTCATGTGATTGTGCATCCAAATGGTCACCCCAAGGTTCATCATTTTAGAAGATGTAAGTATATTACACCTTCTTCCTAGCATACAATAAGAAAGGCAACCCCTTTTGCTAGCTCTACCCCATACTACTATCCCTTTGGATGTACTAGGTCGGTAAATAGCTCCTTATTAGTGGGTCCATCATACAACGACTAGGTCTATACACAAACTCAAATGAAATTAAACCCAATTTGATTTTCTCTAGTGGAGTTAAATCATACAATTTTTCCCAATGGAGCCCCAAATCATATATAAATAAGTTAAGCAAACAAATCAAATTCAAAACCAACCTCCCTATTGGAGCCAAATTAAACGAACTCCTCCAGTAGAATCTAACTAAAATAAATCCAACCAAACTCTTATCCCCAATGGATAAATCCCCAAACAAATTTATGAAATCAAACTTAAATCCCAATCCCTAGTGGATAGCCCAAACCTTCTTCCCTAATGGAAGGTTCATATACCCGATCCCAAAGAGACTCAAGCCCGTATCTCTAGCAGATATGCCTCCACTTCAATTAAAAAAAAAATTAATGTCAATTCGATCTTAATTCTTGGAGGATAATAGATTCTTATCCCCAACAGATCTTCTTTCCATAAATCATATAATAAAATCAAATTCAAACCTTATCCTAGATTTTCTTCTTCTATGCCCACATGATTCCTCACATGTCATGTCCAATGCATGTGTGATCCCTAAAGATCTCCCTTCATGTCCTTGACATGTAATTCTCATCAAATCTTATTTTTCTTATGCACTTTAATACTTCAACCAAAAAAGCCTAATAATGTATTCATTCAAATTACATCATCTTAATATTGTAATCAACATTTTATGATTTGTGATTGCAAGCTCAAACTCCATACAACATCATGTTAAACATATTATAGTGAATTAACACACTATATTATATTATAATGTATGATGTTATATTATAATTTGCTATAATATAATATATTGTCTAACATTACACCTCATTATAATCACTTAAAAGGAACAAATAACAAAATTTTCTGAAAATATGAATAATGTTCATTTTGGATGTAAAATTGTTATTTTTTCTATTAGAAATGGTAAAATAGCATAATTTTGTGTTTTTGGTTTGTGCCATGTATTTGGCCAAATTCTTCCATTTTAACCTTCAAATTAATAGTTTTTTGAGATTTGACCCAATATATTATGAAAATGTAAAACATACTAAAATGTACAATAACATTTAGTAACATGCCACCAAATTCATATATATGTGAGGTTATATTGTTATGTACATTATAATTTAATATGCTTTCAAATAATATATTATCTTACATTACACATTAAAATAAATCATTTTAACCAAAAAAATTTTATAAAATTTTGAAAAATGAACATTTATTTTGGATGCAAAATTTCATTCTTTTGATTAAATGACGCATCATAGCATTCTAATGATGTTCTAAGCTTTTTATGTTTGGCCAAATCCCATCATCTCAGTGTATAAATTAGTATTTTTATGAATTATATTTGTACAAACTCTACTACATCATACTATAATAAACTAAAATATGCTAAACGATAATTAGTAATACACAATAGTACGTTATAATGCATGATGCTACACTATGTTATGGCATCCTATAATATAATACAATATAACATATTTATTATGTTATATTGTATATCACATCACAAGGATTGCTTAAGATAAAATCATAAAATTAGTCTAAATAATAAAAAACTATATAGTTTAGTCATATCATTTTATATTTTAAATTAAAATAATATATTATGATGTCATGTTTCTTTATTATGAATTTGTCCAAATTCCACCATTTTATAGTCTAAATCAACATTTTTATAAATAATGCTAGTTTCAAAGATTATAAAATAAAAGAATTCAAAATGTAAACAATATATTATGATATATGATGCTATAATGTTGTAATATTTATTTTGAAGATAAAATCTTACTTTAGACTACAAGGGCTACCTTTGATACTACAACCTAATTACTTCAAATTTAACAAATTTCATCATCTGATTTGTTATATCACTATTTTTATGATTTATATTAATATATTATAAGGCATAATACCATAATATACTAAAACATTTTAAAGCATATAAGGTATAACTTAATGATGATGATGCTTTATAGGTTTACCCATTCTTATGGTTGAGGGTTAGTTTAGGGTTTAGTGTCTAGCATTAGTATATGGTTTAGGGTTACTTTAGAGTTTAGGGTTTAGGGTGTACTATTTAGGATTTAAAGTTTAGGATGGTGGGTTTAGTTTAGGTTTAGGTTTAGGAGAGTAGAGTGGTTTAGGATTTAGGTTTAGTTTATGGGTTGGTTAGATGGTAGTTTAAGTAGAGAGGGTGTTAGTGGGTAGGGAAGATAATGGTTAGTGTAGGGTCAGGGTGGATAAGGAGTCTAATAAAAGCAGTAAGATATAGTATCTAATGAGTTTATAATATTTTATTTAGGTTTATTTTTTGTTTTATTTAGTATTTATTTTAGATTTATTTATTTTAGTTAATTTTATTTAGTTTTAGGTTTAGTTTAATTTGTTGAGTTTTATAGATTAGGTTTATTTATTTTTATTTAGGTTTAGGTTTAGGTTTTTATTTTATTATTTTAGGTTTAGGTTTAGGTTTTTATTTTAGGTTTAATTTTAGGTTTTATTTTTTAGTTTAGGTTTAGTTTATTTTTAGATTATTATTTTATTTAGTTTAGGTTTAGGTTTAGGTTTAGATATTTTAGGTTTAGTTTAGGTTTTATTTATTTTAGGTTTATTTTAGTTTAGGTTTATTAATTTATTTTATTTATTTTATTTTTATTTTAGGTTTAGTTTTTTAGTTTAGGGTTTAGTTTTATTTTTATTTATTTTAGGTTTTATTTTAGGTTTAGGATTTTATTTTATTTTTTTTATTTTAATTTTATTTTAGGTTTAATTTTATTTTATTTAAGTTTTATTTTATTTTAATTTTTAGGTTTCTATTTATTTTATTTCATTTTAGTTTTTATTTTATTTTATTTTCTTTTGGTTTAGGTTTATGTTTAGTTTTAGTTTATGTTTTTATTTTATTTAATTTTTTTTATTTTATTTGTGGATTTTATTTTATTTTTATTTTTAGTTTTTAGTTTAAGTTTTAGCTTTTGTGTTTATGTAGTTTTAGTGTTAGGATTTGTGGGTTTAGGTGTGGTTTTATGGTAGAGTTTAGGGTTTACATTTTAGGTTTTTGGTTGCTTTATGATTTTAGAGAATAATTAACATTTCTCTTTGATTTTAGTTTTTTTATTTATTTTATTTTAGTTTAGATTTTATTTTCATTTAATTCTTTTAGGTTTAGGTTTAGTTTTAGTTTAAGTTTTATTTTATTTAATTTAATTTAGATTTATTTATTTTATTTTAATTTAATTTTATTTTATTTTATTTAGGTTTTATTTAGTTTAGGTTTAAGTTTTATTTTTGTTTTAGTGATTAGGTTAATGGTTTATGGTTTAGGGTTTAGGGTTTGGGGTTTTAGGTTTATTTATTTTAGTTTAGTTTGTTATTTTATTTTTTTATTTTTTTGGTTTAAGTTTAAGTTTATTTATTTTAGTTTAGTTTATTTTAAGATTAGGTTTAAGTTTATTTTATTTTGTTTTATTTTATTTATGTAGGTTTTAGTTTAGGGTTTTTTTTTAATAATTTAGGTTTATTTTATTTATCTTTGGTTTAGGTTTATATTATTTAGTTTATTTTATTTTACTACATTTAGGTTTTATTTTATTTAGGTTTTATTATTTTTACTTTATTTTTTTAATTTAGTTTAGTTTTTATTTATTTTATTTTAGTTTATTTTTATTTTAATTTTATTTTAATTTAGTTTTTATTTTATTATTTTATTATATAGGTTAGGTATTATATTATTATTGGTTAGGTTTAGGTTTAGGATTTTTAGGGTTTATTTTGGGGTTTAGGTTTAAAGTTGAGTGTAGCTCAGGTTATGGTTTTAGGGTTGGTAGCGTTTAGTAGTTATTTGGATTTAAGGGGATTTAGGATTTAGGGTTTTGGGTTTAGTATTTTTTTTAAAAAAAAATTAAGTAAACCTGTAGGTTTAAATTTATTTAATTTATTTAGTTAATTTTTTATTTATTTTAGTTTATTTTATTTTTAATTTTATTTAGTTTATTTTTTTATTTTATTTAGTTTAGTTTATTTATTTTTTATTTATCTTAGTTTAGCTTTTTATTTTAATTTACTTTTAGGTTTAGTTTATTTTATTGAGTTTTATTTTATTTCATTTTTTAGGTTTAGGTTATTTATTTATTTTTTTTTGGTATTTTTATTTTATCTTTTAGGTTTAGGTTTTAGGCTCTTATTTTATGTTTATTTTATGTTTTATTTTAGTTTAGGTTTAGGTTTATTTTTTAGTTTATTTTATTTTTTTAATTTAGGTTTAGGTTTAGTTTTAGTTTATTTTAGGTTTAGTTTTTTTTTTAAATTTAGGTTTAGCTTTAATTTATTTTGTTTATTTTATATTTACTTTTGGTTTAGTTTTTCTAGTTTAGTGTTTAGTTTTTATTTTTTATTTATTTTTAAGTTTTATTTTTAGGTTTAGGGTTTTATTTAGTTTATATTTTATTTTATTTAAGTTTATTTTATTTTTATTTTATGCTTAGTTTTTATTTCATTTAAATTTTTATTTTTTTTACTTTAGTTTAGATTTTTATTTATTTTATTTTAGTTTAGTTTCTTTTCTTTTCTTTTTCTTTTGGTTTAGGTTTAGTTTTGTTTATGTTTGTATTTATTTTATTTTATTTTATTTTGGTTTAGTTTATTTATTTATTTTATTTTTTACATTTATTTAGTTTAAGTTTTTTTTGCTTTTTTAGGTTTGTGGTTTTTATTTTATGGTTTAGTTTAGGGTTTAGGGTTTAGTTTAGGGTTTAGGTTTTAGGTTTGGGTTTTAGTTTTATTTTAGGGTTTAAGGTTTTTTTTTAATAGACCAAATTCATATTTATTTTCTTCTTTGATTTCATCAACCAAGTAAGTTTTAATTTATGATATATCAAAAATGAGCCCATAGAGCAAATCAAAATCCCTCGATAAGTATAACCATCTCTCAGAAAGACACAGATCCATTAGATCGGATTTTTCTTAGTTTCTCCTATTCCCATCATACCCCCCCTCAGGATCCACCATCATATGATCTTCTGCCACTACCATGGTAGAACCTCCATCACTCTTCCTCCTTAGCACCACGACCACCACCTCCATATCCTCCAGACCTCTAAGAGATTTATGCTTCCTTTATGCCAATCTTAAGCCTGGGTATGATTTTATCAAGGTGCCCATTCTGGGTTTAGGTTTAGGTTTATTTTTTAGGTTTTATGATTTAGGTTTATTTTAATTTATTTAGAGATTAAGTGTGGTTAGGTTGGTTTGGTTTAGTTAGGGTTAGGTTAGTAGGTTTTTTGGTTTAGGAGTGGAGTTAGTTTTTATAGGGTTAGGGTTAGGGTTAGTTTATTAGTTTGGGTTAGGTTTAAGGTTTAGGTAGAGTTTATGGTATGGTTTAGAGTAGTTTTAAGGAGCAGGTTTAGGGTTTAGTTTTAGGATTTAGTAGGGTTTTGGCATTTATCATCAGAGTTTAAATAAAATTTTAAGTTATTTAATATTTTATATTGAGTTTATTTATTTATCAGTTATTTTATTTTTATTTATTTTAGTTTATTTTATTTGGTTTATTTTTTAATAGTTTTATTTATTTAAGTTTATTTTATTTTTTTAGTTGAGTTTTATTTTATTTAATTTCAGGTTTAGGTTTTTAGGTTTTAATTTTATTTTTAATTTTTTTAGGTTTTAGGTTTTTATTTTAGGTTTATTTTTAAGTTTTTATTTTTTAGGTTTATTTTTAGTTTATTTTATTTTATTTAGTTTAGGTTGAGGTTTATTATTTTTAGGTTTAGGTTTAGGTTTATTTATTTTAGTTTAGTTTATTTTAGTTTTAGGTTTAGGTTGATTTTATTTTCCTTATTTTATTTTTATTTAGGTTTAGGTTTGTTTTAGTTTATTTTAGGTTTAAGTTTTATATATTTTAGGTTTTAATTTTAGGTTTCTTTTAGGTTTAGTTTTATTTATTTTTATTTTATTTTATTTTATTTTATTTATCTTTTATTCTTAGATGTACTTTATTTTAGTTTAGTTTAGGGTTTTATTTATTATATTTTAGTTTATTTTATTTTATTTTAGGTTTAGGCTTCATTTTATTTTATTTTCCAATTATATTTGTAGGTATTTATTTTATCGAATTAGGTCTTTAGTTTAGTGGTGTTTAAGTTTTTAAGATTTAGGGTTTGGCCTAAGGCTTTAGGGTTTGTGGTTTTAGGGTTGGGTCAGGGTTAGTGTTTGGGTTTAGGGTTTGGATTTAGTGTTTAAGCTTTGGGTATTTTTATGGATTAGGGTTTAGGGTTTAGGGCTTAGGATTTTAGTTTTAAAAAAAAATTAAGAAACCAGAGTTTAGTTTATTTAGTTTTATTTAGTTTATTTCATTTATTTTAGTTTCTTTTAATTTTTATTTTATGTATGTTTATTTTTTTTATTTAGTTTAGTTTATTTATTTTAATTTAGCTTTTATTTTATTTTATTTTTTTAGGTTTAGGTTTATGTTTATTTTTTAGTTTAGTTTTATTTTTTATAGTAGGTTTAGATTTTTTTATTATTTAGGTTTAGTTTTAAGTTTTATTTTAGGTTTTTATTAGGTTTATTTTAATTTAATTTATTTTATTTAGTTTAGGGTTTAGGTTTAATTTATTTTAGGTTTATTTTTAGGATTTATTTATTTTAATTTAGTTTATTTTAGTTTGTTTATTTTATTTTGTTTATTTTAGGTTTAGGTTTTTTATTCATTTTTAATTTTAGGTAGATTTTATTTAGTTTATTTTATTTTATTTTAGGTTTATTTTAATTTATTTTACATATTTTTTATTTTATTTAAGTTTTTTTTATTTTAGGTCTATTTTATTTTTTTTAGTTTAGTTTATTTTATTTATTTTATTTTACATTCATTTTATTTTATTTTATTTTATTTTTTTTAGATTTAATTGGTTTGGTTTAGGTTTAGTTTAGTTTAATTTTTTATTTTATTTTATTTAGGTTTATGTTTTTATTTATTATTTTAGGTTTGAGATTTTAGGGTTTATTTAGGGTTATATTTGTTTAGGGTACCTTGGGTATAGGTGGGTTTAGGTTTAGTTTTAGAATCAGTTCGGGTAGGGCATAGGGTTTCTTTTAAATTTTTATTTTAGATCTTTATTTTTTTAACATGTAAACCAAGTAGGTTTAGTTTCTAGCTTATTTATTTTAGTTCATTATATTTTACTTAATTTAATAATTATTTTAGGTTTATTTTAGTTTAGGTCTTATTTAGTTTATTTCTAAGTTTAGTTTAGATTTAGGTTTATTTTAGTTTGTTTAATTTTATTTTATTTAGGTTTAGGTTTTATTTATTTTAGGTATAGGTTTAGATTTTATTTTATTTTTAGGTTTGGAGGTTTTATTTTAGGTTTTATTTTAGGTTTAGGTTATATTTTATTAGTTTAGGTTTAGGTTTATTTTAGTTTATTTTTATTTATTGTTTAGGTTTAGTATATTTTAGGTCATTTAAGTTTATTTTTATTTATTTTAGGTTTAAGTTTTATTTAGTCTTTATTTATTCAATTTATTATTTTATTTTAGGTTTATCTTTATTTTATTTAAGTTTTTATTTTTACTTTAGTTAGTTTGAATTTATCTTTTATTATAGTTTTATCTTATTTTAGTTTATTTAGGTTTAGGTTTAGTTTATGTTTAGGTTTTAGTTTAGGTTTTATTGTATTATTTTATTTTATTTTGGTTTATTTTATTTATTTTATTTTGGTTTTATTTATTTAGCTTTTTTTAGCTTTAGGGTGAATCAGGGTTAGAGGGTTTTTTAATAGGTGGTTTAGGTGTGGTTAGGTATTTTATGGTTTAGATTTTGGAATTAGGGTTTAGGGTTTTTGGTTGGGTAGGATTTAGAGTTTAGGATTTAGGGTTTGGGTTGGTTTAAGTTTTAAGTGGGTTTAGTTTTAGTGGTTTAGGGTTTTAAGTTTTATGTTTTAATTTTAGTTTAGGGTTTAGGGTATTGGTTTTTTAGAGATCAGATTCAACATTTATTCTTTTCAATTTCATCAACCAAGCAACTCACCAAGTACTCTAAGACACATGCGATGACATTTATAAAAAATGAACACACATAGAGCAAATTAAAGACCCTAGATAACTAGAAATGTCATTAATATGAAGATAGTTCCTTGATATCATATTGGTTCTTTATTTTCTCCATTTCCCATCCAAACCACCGGCCTCAGGGATCCACCATCATATCCTATCTCCCTCCGCCACCATATTGTAACCTCCACCACTCCTCCCACCTCCATAACCCACAGCCTGGCACACCTCCATATCCACTAGCACCTGTTCCCCCACCACTACTCGATAATTGCCACCTCCACCTCGCTCCATCGTTAGATCTACCCAGCTTGATGGTGATGTTCTTCAGTTCTGCTCATTGTTAGGTTTAGATTTATTTTTTAATTTATTTAGTTACTTTAGGTTTAGTTGGGGTTTGGGGTTTAGAGTTTAGGGTTTAGGGTTTGGGTTTTTAGGGTTTAGAGTTTAGTGTATAGGTTTATGATTTAGGTTTAGTATTTTAAGGTAGGTTTAGGGTGGGTTTAGGGCTTAAAGTTTTAGAAGGTTTTTTAGGGTTAGGTTTAGGTTTAGGGTTTAGTTTAATGTTTGTTTTTTAAAAAAAAAAATTAAGTAAACCATTAGTTTATTTAGTTAATTAAGTTTTATTTTATTTATGTTAATTAATTATTTTTATTTAGTTAAGTTTATTTTTTTAGGTTTATTTATTTTAGTTGATTTTATTATTTTATTTTTTTTAGAGTTATTTTTAGTTGAGTTTTATTCTTATTTTATTTTTTAATTTTATATTTTATATTTTATTTTAGGTTTAGTTAATATTTTAATTTAGGTTTAAGTTCTAGGTTTTATTTTAGGTTTATTTTAAATTTTATTTTTAGCTTTTTAGGTTTATTTTTAGTTTACTTTTATTTTATCTAATTTAGGTGTAGGTTTAGTCTTAGTTTATTTTATGTTTAAGTTTTATTTATTTTAGTTTAGATTATTTTACTTTACTTTTAAGTTATTTTATTTTATTTATTTTATTTTAATGTTAGGTTTAGGTTTTTTTAGTGTAGAATTTAAATTTTATTATTTATTTATTTTTAGGTTTTAATTTTAGGTTTAGATTTTATAAATTTTATTTTATTTTATTTTATTTTTTTATTTTACATTTATTTTTATTTTGTAGTTTTTTTAGGTTTATTTTATTTTAGTTTAGTTTTCATTTTTATTTATTTTATATTTCATTTTATTTTAGACTTAAGTTTTTTTATTTTATTTTATTATTATTTATTTAGTTATTTATTTAAGTTATTTATTTAGGTTTAGGTTTGGAGGGTTCAGTGGCTGCACTGGGTAGGGTGAAGTAGCCCAGGGTGTGTTTAGTTTGAGTTAGGGTAGGAGATGGGTAGGGTTAGATCTGGATAGTTTATTTAGGTATGAGGGTCCAAGTTAATAGGGGAGGGTCAGGGTAGGTTGGGTAGGTGTAGATTTAGTTTTTTTTTTAATAAGCAAACCAAGTAAGAGTCTCAGGGGTTAGATTTGATCAGTGAGCTCAAGATAATTCATTTTATGAGTTAGGATTTATAGGGAGGGTTTTAGATTTAGAGGTTTAAGTGTAGGAGGATAGGGTTTTTTAGTGTGGTTGGAGGGTTTGGTGGGTAGTTTTAGGGTTTAGGGTTTAGGGTTTAGGGAGGTTTTTTAAGCAAAACAAAAGCAGTTTTGTTTTTATTTAGTTTATTTAGTTTATTTTAATTTATAGTTTTATTTAATATTTTAGTTTATTTATTTTAGGTTTATTTACTAGGTTAGGGTTTTATTTTAGTTAATTTTTTGTAGTTTAGGTGATTATGTTTATTTTTTTAGTTGAGTTTATTTTATAGGTGTTTTATTTTATTTTAGATTTATCTATGTTTTTATTTTATTTAGGTTTAGTTTAGGTATTTTAGGTTATATAATTTAGGTTTATTTTAGTTATTTTATTTAGTTAGGTAGGTTTAGTTTAATTTATTTTAGTTTAGGTTTAGTTTATATATTTTAGTTTAAGTTTAGGTTTTATTTTTTATTTTAGGTTTATGTTTTTAGTTTAGTTTAGGTTTTATTTATTTATTTTTAGGTTTATTTTAGTTTATTTTATTTAGTTTTATTTTATTTAACTAGGTTTAATTTATTTTTTATTTTATAGTTTTATTTTATTAAGCATTTTAGGTTTATTTTATTTTAATTTTAGTTGTTCTTTATTTTATTTATCATTTTATTATTATTATTTAGGCTAGATTTAGGTTTTTTTTTTTTTTATTTATTTTAATATTTATTTTATTTGAGGTTTATTTATTTATTTTGTGGTTATTTAGTTTAGTAAGTTTAGGTTTTAGGGTAGGTTGGGTAAGTCAGGTTTTTTTAGGGTTTTTTCAGGAGTTTATTTAAAGTAGGTCCAGTTGGTGGTTTGTGGAGGTTTAGTGGTATGGTAGGTTTTGAGTGAGGTTTAGGGTGTAAGTAGTGGCTAGTTTAGTTGGGTTTCTTTAGGTTCAGTTTTAGTTTATTTTAAGGCAGTCCACCTTTATCTAATTTAGTCTTATGACAGATCATATAGCAGATCAGCTTGTGGCTTTTTAGCCAGCCCAGGGCCTTAGGGCCCAGGATCAGTTTAGGTCTGGTTTAGGCCCAGGGCTCAGTTTAGGTTAAGGCCTGGGGTTTAGGAGTCAGTGGAGGGAGGGTGAGTGTGGAGGGAGGGAGTCAGGTCTTTATGCCTGTTTAGTTTAGTGGTAGTGTAGGTTTAGTTTAAGATAGAACTCAGTTATTTAGGGGGGTTTAGGTTTTTATATGGTATGATTTAGGTTTAGGATTTTTAAATTAAACCCATTGGTTTAGGTTTATTTAGTTTACTTTAGGGTTTCTTATTTATTTATTTATTTATTTGTTTAGATTTATTTGTTTTATTTTATTTAGTTTAGTTTGTTTATTTATGTTATTTATTTTAGTTTAGGTTTTTTATTTAGTTTAATTTTATTTTGGTTTAGGTTTAGCTATTTTAGTGAGTTTTATTTTATTTTTATCTTTTTAGGTTTTAGGTTTTGGTTTAGGATTATGGTTTGTGGTTTTATTTTATTTAGGGTTAGGTTAGGGTTTTAGGCTTTATGCTTAGGATAAGGTTTCTGTGGTTTAGGTTTAGGTTTTGGAGTTTTATTTATTTATTTTAATTTATTTTTTTTTATTTTTATTTTAAAGTTTAGGGTTTATTTAGGTTTTGATTTAGGGTTGATGTTTTAGTTTAGGTTAATTTTTTAAATTAGATAGTTTAGATTGTTTTAGTTTATTTTTAGTTTTGTGGGTTTTGCTTAGTTTTTTATTTTATTTATTTTAAAAAATTAAGTAACCGGTAGTTTATGTTTATTTATTTTATTTAGTTTACTTCATTTATTTTAATTTATTTTATTTTTTATTTTATTTATATTTATTTTAAATTTTTTTTAGTTTTGTTTATTTATTTTAGATTTATTTATTTTAATTTATTTTAGGTTTAGGTTTAAGTTTAAGTTTATTTTATTTTATTTTGGTTAAGATTTTAGTTTTTTATTTTAGGTTTATTTTTGGGTTTTGATTTTATTTTTTCTTAGGTTTAGGTTTTAGGTTTTATTTTTTTAGGTTTTATTTTTAGTTTAGGTTTAGGTTTACTTTTAGTTTATTTAATTATTTAGTTTAGTTATTTAGGTTTTTTATCTATTTGGTTTAGATATTTTAGTTTAGGTTTAGGTTTTCTTTAATTTATGGTTTAAGATTTATTTTATTATTTTAGATTTTATTTTAATTTTATTTTTTAGGTTTATGTTTTATTTAGTATTTATTATCTTATTTTAGGTTCATTTAGGTTATTTTATTTACTAGATATTATTTTATTTTTTTATTCTTAGGTATCTTATTTTTAGTTTAGTAGGCTATTATTTATTTAGTTTATTTTATTTTTAATTTATATTTATTTTATAGGTTTTGTTTAATTTATGTTAATTTATTTTTAAAATTTATTTAGGTTTATGTTTTATTTAAGGTTTATTATTTAGGTTTTGGGTGGATAGGATTAGGGTCAGTAGGGTGGGGTGGGTATGGTTTAGAGGTTTAGTGGTGGGTAGGGTTTATGGGTTTTGGTGGGTTTTTAGGATTTTGGGTTTAGGGAGGGTATGGTTGTGGTTAGTGGTGGAGTGGGTTAGGGTTTAGGGTTTAAGATTTAGGATTTGGGTTTGGGTTTGCATTTTGGTGTTTTTTAATAAGAAATAGTTTATTTAGTTTATTTTATTTTAGTTTATTTTATTTGTTTATTTTATATGATTTAGTTTAGTTTATTTATTTTAGGTTTATTTATTTTCATTTAGGCTTTTATTTAAGTTTATTTTAGTTAGGTTTATGTTTATGTTAATTTAGCTTTAAGGTTTAGGTTTGATTTTTATTTTAGTTTAGGTTTAGGTCTTTATTTTATTTTATTTAGGTCTTATTATAGTTTAGGTTTAGGTTTATCTTTTATTTATTTTGTTTAGTTTATTTTAGTTTAGCTCAAGTTCATTTTATTTTATTTATGCTTAGGTTTCTTTAGGGTTTAGGTTTTGTTTATTTATCATATTTAATTTTTAGGTTTAGGTTTTATTTTATTTTATTTTATTTTATTTTAGTTTATTTTATTTTATTTTACATTTAGTATTTATTTTAAATATGTCTTTATTTTGTTTATTTAATTTTAGGTTTATTTTATATTTTTTTATTTTGTTGTATTTAGTTTTCTTAATTTATCATGTTAGTGTAGGTTTAAGTTGGTTTAGTTTAGGTTTTTATTTTATTTTATTTATTTTGTTTTTTTTTTATTTAAGTTTTATTTATTTTATTATACTTCATTTTAGGTATAAGTTTAGGTTTAATGTAGTTTATGGGGTAGGGTTTAGGGTTTAGGGTTTAGGTTTAGGGTTAAAAGGTAGGGTTAGTTATAGGTTTGTGGTAGGGTAGTAGTGGTAGGGTTTAGGGTTTAGTTTTAGGGTATATTAGTTTGTGGTTTATTTTAGGCTTTAGGGTTTAGGGTTTAAGGTTTAGAGTTTAGGGTTTAGGGTTAGTTTTAGGGTTTAGGATTTAGGGTTAGGGTTTTAATTATTTATTTTTATTTATTTGTTTATTTTTAAATTACCTAAACTGGTAAGTTTTGGTTTATTTAATTTATTTTTTTATTTTAGTTTATTTTACTTTTTATTTTGATTTATTATTATTTTAATTTTTATTTAGTTTAGTTTATTTATTTTAGTTTTATTTATTTTAGTTTAGGTTTTTATTTCAGTTTTTTCTATTTAGGTTTTCGTTTAGGATTATTTTTTAGTTTAGTTTTATTTTTATTTTATTTCTTAGGTCTCGATTTTATTTTTTTATTTAGGTTTAGGTTTAGGTTTTTATTTTATTTTTTTTAGGTTTTTTAGGTTTTATTTTATTTTTATTTTTTTAGCTTTAATTTTTAATTTATGTTTAGGTTTATTTTTAGTTTATTTTATTTAATTTTTTAATTTTAGTTTTATGTTTTAGGTTTTTTTATTTTACTTTAGTTTATTTTAGTTTAGGTTTAGGTTTATTTTATTTTATTTATTTTATTTTTATTTTAGGTTTACTTTTTATTTTTAGTTTATGGTTTGGGTTTTATTATTTATTTATTTTTAAGTTTTATTTTTAGGTTTAACTTTTAGATTTAGGTTATTATTTATTTTTTATTTTATTTTATTTTAAGTTTATTTTATTTTATTTTTAATGCTAGTTTTAATTTTATTTAGGTTTATTATTCTTAGGTTTATATTATTTTGATTAATTTAAGTTATTATTTATTTTGTCTTAATTTATTTTTCATTTATTATTTTATTTTATTTTTAGGTTTAGGTTTTTATTTTATTTTATTTAGGTTTTATTATTTTTTTATTTTTAGGTTTTATTTAGTTAAGTTTAGGTTTTAGGTTTTTTGGGTTTAAGGTTTAGGGTTGGGTTTAGTGGTTTTTATGGTTTATGGTTTTAGGGTTTAGGGTTTGGGGTATGGGTTTTTTATAGGGTTTGGGTTAGGTTTTATTTGGGGTTGGTTGGTTTTAGGTTAGTTTAGTTTAGGGTTTGTGCAGTGGTTTGTGGTTTTATTTAGTTTAGTTAGTTTAGATTGGGAAGTTTGGGTTTAGGATTTAGTTTGGTTTTTGGTTTGGGGTAGGTTTCTGGGTTTGTGGGTTTTAGGGTTTAAGTTTAGGTTTGGGTTTTATGGTTTATGGTTGAGTTTGGGTTGAAGGTTTAGGGTTTAGTTTAGGTTTTAGTTTAGGGTTTGGATTTATGGTTTAGGGTTAGGTTTATTTTTTAAAAAAAAGCAAAAGAATTAGATTTATTTAGTTTATTTATTATTTATTTTAGTTTATTTTAATTATAATTTTTATTTAGGTTTATTTAGTTTATTTTTTATTTATTTTAGTTTATTTTATTTTTCACTTTATTTTGGTTGATTTATTATTTTTATTTAATTTAGTTTAGTTTTATTTATTTAGTTTAGGTTATTTTATTTTAATTTAATTTATTTTAGTTTAGGTTATTTTATTTTAGTTTATTTTGTAGGTTTATGTTTATTTTTTAGTTTAGTTTATTTTTATTTTATTTTTTAGGGTTAGGTTTTATTTTTTATTTTTATGTTTATGCTTAGATTTTTATTTTATTTTTTTTAAGTTTTGTTTTAGGTTTTTATTTTAAGTTTTCTTTTAGGTTTTTTATAGTTTAGGCTTAGGTTTATTTTAAGTTTATTTTATTTTATTTAGTTTAGGGTTTAGGTTTAGTTTATTCTAGGTTTAGATTTAGGTTTTATTTATTTTAGTTTAGTTTATTTTAGTTTAGGTTTATGTTTATTTTTTTGATTATTTTAGGTTTAGTTTTTTTTAGTTTAGGATTTAGGTTTTGTTTTTATTTTTATTTTTGTTTATTTTTAGGTTTAGGTTTTGTTTAGTTTTATTTTATTTAGGGTTTTGTGGTGCCATCCTTCAAGATCTTTGATGTGGGAACCCATGATAACACATTTCACACATGATTTGCAAATACACCGTGGTAGAACGCACTCTTTCCGCCTTTTAGTTTTTTGCCGTGTGTTGGATTTGATTGGTAGACCAACAACCTATTGTTCGATGATGACTTTTGAGTTGGAGCACCTTCATCAAGAGGTTTGTTGTAGCTAAGGAATCATTATAGTGAACTCATTGTAAAAAAAAGAAACTCAATGAGTCCTTTGTTGATCACATTCTCGGGCACAACTGCATGAAATGGGAACCATATGTCAACAACATGGCATTGAGATTCTTCTCAAGAATATCCATGGCCCTTTCCTTCATGCTTAAGGGCTTTACCATCAAAACATTTGAGAAATTAATCAACAAGGCTAGCCAACAAGAAGAAGTAGTTTTTCCCGACTAATCATCTAGCTGTGCCAGAAGGTGGAAGAAGCTAGGGATAGTTGGTGGATGAGGAAGGAGTTAGCCAGAGTTCAGTATGAGAGACTACGAGCTCAGCAACCTCCTTTGCCACCTCCTCTTCCACCACCTTGGCCATCATATTGGCCACCGTAGCCACCACAATGACCATTTCCACCACCTCGATAGCCTACGAAGCAGCGGTATTCAAATCCATTGCCAGGTAGCTACTTTACATGTACTCTTGCTGATAGATTGAATAAGCCATACAAAAATCTTTAAGAATCTCTTAAAGAATCCTGATTATTAGTTGCTGAGCCTAAGAGGCAGAAGTAAGTGCGATGATCCTAGCTATTGCCCCTACCACTGCATGTTAGGCCATGTCTTAGAGGATTGTATCACTTTTAAGGACTAGCTTGAGTGCAATTCTAAGTTGAGAGCTATAATTATCCCTAAAGAATATTAATTAGAACAACCATCAAGTTCTATTAGAGTAATCCTTTGGGATACTTCTGATCCTCTTAAGACCAAAGAAGGTTAGGATATCTCCCTATCCCGATCCTCTAAGAAGATCATTCCTAAGATCAAGAAACTTTCCTTGCAGGTGCTTGAAGTAGCTCAAAACTTCAACACCAAAGAAGGTTTGCTAGTTACAGACAACCGGGTGGGTAACCCACCAAGAGCATGCCACCATACTTGCCTAGGATAGTCGAGCATAGCCACCATCGAGTACTCCACCATCACATGCCTACCACCTCTTCTGCTAGCTCCTCTTCTACCAACAAAAGCATTGTATATGGATAAGAGCAATTCCTTAATCCGCTTACTTTACGTGATTTTATCATGTACCTCCACCCAAAAAAGAATGAAGAAAGTTGATTCTACTTAAAGGACAATCAAATCAAATAAGATTATTTAAAGCAAAATGAAGTTACTTTATTAATTAAGTTTCGGATTTGATTTGATTTAAAGAGGATAAGAGAAATCATCACATACTATTTTAAACCCATTCCCACATTAGTGATTTAATTTTATTTAAGAAAATGTAATTAAGTTGATTTTATGGGTTAATAAAGTTGAACCCTTAATTAGGTGAATTAATTACTCTTATCTATGTCACCTTAAAGTAATTAACTAAATAATTATGAGCCAACATGATATGCATGGAAAATAAACTTGCAATGATCCTAGGAAATAAAAAGGACCTAATGCAATTGGCTCATGATTAATAGTTAATTAGATTAAGGGTCTTAATTAATTACTCTTATGGTTTTCTCACACATTTGGACTATCCATAATTTCACTAAATTCCTTTAAGTTATTAAACACCTAAAGATCTACCCCATGATTCAATTAATTAAGGTCCGATGTGATTATGATTTCACTTTGATTAAGTAATTTAATTAATTACTTAAATCTTAATTAATTTCATTTTAAAAAATGCTGAAATGAACTTAGGGAAAGGGCCCTTATTCCTTAGTTCACTTAATGTTGAACAATGATTAATAAACTTAATTAACTAATTTATTATTATTCATGGGCATAATTAATCATTAATTAACTTAAAAGAGTAATTAAGGTTAATTAGTTAATTTTCTTAATTAAGTGAGCAATAAATCCCAAGAAAATCATGGGAGGCAAAGTATCCCATTAAATTAACCCAAAAAAATTTGGGATTAATTTCTCAAGTAATTAAGGAGTAATTAAGCTAATTAATTTTTGAATTAAACCTTAATTACTATTCAAATTTAGTTAAGATCATTTTTCATTAATTCTCCTCCAAAATACCTTTAAAATAAGTATTTATTTGTATTTTTTTTATTTCTCTATGATTTTTTATGATTTGTAGAAGTTTCATCCCTTAAAAATGGTTAACTAAGCCTAATTAAAGCCTAACCCTATTGGCACCATGTGGCATGCTAACACGGCATGCTTTCCATGTGGCATCATAGGATTGGCAACTTAAAACTTATCTGACTCAGCACCTATGTGATGACGGTGAACACGCTTTCTCTTCCACCATCTGACTTAAGATCGGACCGCTATGATTAAACCCACAACTTAATAAGATTAAATTAGATTGATCATGTAGATTTAATCACAATCGTCCATTTCGATCATGCGGAACGGATGATGAGTGATCTAACATTATGGGAGTGAGGGCAAATGGAGTCCGTCTACCATTACTGACTTGATCCAAGCTTACCCGGGCTCGGATCAACTCCAAAAGGATCACACACCTTCATGACATCGGTCGGAGCGGATCCAACGGTCAAGATCACACATGATGAAAGTTTTCTTAAAAAATCTCCAACTCATTTTGCCTAAGGATTAGTTTTGGAAGCATAGCTCACTAGAGCTCAAGACTGGTGGCTCTAATGATTGAGGAAACTTCATCTAGTGGAGTGAAGCCCTGTTGAGCAACAATTGGATCAATTCCTCAATGTTCACTCAGAAGGCCATGAATTGATGATTTGGAGCTTAGCTTTGATCAAGTCCCACCTGCTGCTGAAGCTTAGGAGATGATTCGTTCTTGCTTGATGAGGCCTAGGGAAGGTGCGTGCAAAGTTAATTTGAGTTTGATGGAGAAATGGGAAAGTTAGGTAAAAAATGGGAGTGTCCTATTTCAGGACTAACAAGAGTGGCATTTTTTGATAGAGGAATGAGCTTGGGAGCTTAGGGAATGGCTCTAGCAGGTCATCTTGGGTAGTTAGGGCTCTGAGGAATGATTTTTGTGTGTGTTTGAGTGGAAATGAGGGGGTGTATACCCCCTTCATCTTGATCGGATGGTGGGAACGAGTTTGGCTTATAGTGGCAATTTGGCCATCTTAGGGAGTCATGGGTGGCAGGGAGGAGGTGAGTTGGCTCAGCTTGCTTGGTTGCAGGTGTGGAGGTGGCTGCCAAGGATGAATCATGGGTGTCCTATGGGTTTCAAATGCTCCAATGGGGAGGGTGAGGTGATTTCACCTTCCATGGTTCATGGCTGACCCGACCACCCCTTGGGTCAGGTTGGGCAGTGTCCTATGTGCCTAGGTAGACCATTGGGAGAGTACCTAGTGGCCAAAGAATGAAAATGACCACTTACATTGGTGATTTATCTCATGTGATGCCCATGACCTAAGGGTAGAATGATTATTTAGCATTGGATTTGATTTCGATAGATTTGAAATGAGCCAAAAATGGGTTAGGCCAAATTTCAAGTCAATTGGAGTTGATTTGGTTAGGTTTGGCTCAATTTGACTCATTTAGGTCAAATTAGGTTAGGTGGGTCAAGTTAACAAATTGGTCAAATTGGGTCAAACCAATGGTTGGGTCAAGTTCATATGATCATTTAGGATGTTTTGTTCAATTGGTTTGGTTTAGTTTATCTTAGATTTGATTTTGGCTCATTTAAATTCATTTGGGTCAAATGGGTTGTTAACAATTTGAACAAATTAGCCAAATTAGCTTGGGTTAGTTAGTTTGGTTTTTGGTTGACCAATCGAAGATGATTGTAGGCTTTAGTTTCAATTAATTTTGATTTGGTTTTAATTTAGGCCAACTTGATCCTTTAGGGTTCTATCATGGTTTTGGTCCAATCATGGCACCAAGTTCAACAATCAATTTAGAATAAACTTTAGTCATTGGTTGCAATCAATTTGGTTTATATTTTGATTCGATCCAATTTAGCCTTTTAGGTCAATTTGGGTCAACTTGGGTCAAGTGGGCCAATTAGGTTTGGTTTGACTCAATTGAAGGTCAAGTCATATTCAAATATTGATTTTGATTTGGTTTGAATGATTGGTTTCAAGGGATTTGGTTAAGGCTGTAATTTGGCCAGTTTGGGTTCATATGGGTAAAGGGGTTGACTTGGTCAAATGACTAAGTTGACCTAGTTTGACCCAATTTGTGATAATTGATCAACCTAGGGTGATCAACAATCATGATGGGAGGTTTTGATGGGTTTGGTTCAATCCAATTTGGGTAGGATTAGAACTTGGCTCAAATAGATCAAATTAGCCATTTTGGGTCAAGTGGACCAATTGGGTTTAGCTAGCTTGATTTTGGGTTGAGTTTGATTTAGTTGAGTTTATATATGGATTTGGGATTAATATATAAATTTAATTGCAATTGGCTTGGGTTCAAATGGGTTTTGGTTCATTTGAACATTTCAAGTCAAGTCAAAGTTGGGTTTGACTTGGGTTGATTTTGGTTTGGCTTGATGATTGTAGATTTCATTTATATTGTGAATATGATTGAAGGTATGATTGATTCATTATAAAATCAATTGAATTTGGGTTTTGGAATGAAGGAATTTGGCTAAGTCCATGGAGTTGAGTCATGTGGCTTAGGTTTGGATTTTAATTTGGTTTGATTTAGTTTTGATGATTTAAATGTATATTTCATTTAAATTTCTGAAGATGATTGAAAATATGATTGATTTGTGAGAAAATCAATTGAGTTTGACTTGATTTTGATTAAGATTTGGCTAAGTCCATGGGATAGGTCATATGGTTTAGGAAGGGTTTTGATTTAATTTGATTTAGTTTGATTTACTTTTGATCATTCGAATGTAAATTTGATTTATATTTTGGAAGATGATTGAAGATATAAATTGATTATAAGAAAATCAATTGATTTTGGATTGATTTGGATTAAGATTTGGCTAAGTCTATAGGATAGGTCATATGGCTTAGGAAGGGTTTCAAGTTTGGATTTGATCTTGGGCTTTAATCATTTGGTTTTGGAATTTGGTTTGGATTTAGATTTGAATTTGATGTGTGAATTGAACTTGAGGTTTGGTTTGAGAAGGTGAACATGGATTGGATTTGGGTTGTAGGGTAGGTGGACTGTCTTAATCTCTAAGGAATAACCTAATCCTATAGTTAACCCTTCTAAGTGTTTACCTAATTGTTAGAAGTGTCGTATGACTAGGGAAGTCTTGACATCTAGAAGACTCCTAAGTCTGAGATGGGAAGATTGAATGTGCACTCCAAGAGTGAGGTCAACAGGCCTTAGGCTCCATAGTGTTTCCCTTAGAGATAGATGATTGGATGATGAAGCCAAGTATCACATTGTAGACACGGATACTTCTTTCAACGCTTTGCTTGGGAGACCATGCATACCTGAGAACAACATAGTTCCATGCTTCTACATTATTATATGAAGTTCGTGAGAGGTGGGATCGTCTGTTGTGTTAAAAGAGATCTCAAGCCTTTTACAGTTCACAAGGTCAGCATATATGAGGATGCGGCTTACTACCTCCTTGTGGTTAAAAATTTCTAAAGGGATTTTAGAGTTTCCATTCAAATCTATTTGTGAGAAATGAAAGAGGACATGACCCTTATAGAAATTCATCTTTTTAGGATGCCACATAGTTCTGCAGATGTACTTATTTAGGTGATCGAGTACGTCATCAAGGTATAGTGTACTATCTCGAATGACAAAAGTCACTACCCTTTAATGTACCTAATCACCTCAATAAGGACTCCTAAGGATGATGGGTCTACATATGTACCAGAGATTCTTCACCTACTTTATATGGAAAAGTAAAGCAGGGTTTATTTTAAATTGGGTTCATTAAGTTCCCTACAAGGGCAAGCCCCCATAGTTAATTACATCCTAAAGGATGAGATCCCTTAGGAAAACTCTCGATTAAGGTAAATGATCATTGTCTCTGAAGATTTGAATAGGAAAGGACTATCAATCGATTGGTTTATGTTTAAAGATCAAAATGGGATTGATCAAAAAAGCGAGTTATTATCAAAGCCAAAATGAGAGATAACTAAGAGATGCTCACAATGCTAGGAAACCTATGAGCATCTCAAACTATCCTATAGTTGGGCTTTACATTTTAAATTGATTTAGTTTGTTTGTTTAATTTTTCTTTTAGATTTTAGGACTTAAGATTCCTTAACATAAGATTAAGAAATTCCTAAAGGTGAGGAATTATGCTTATGGCCCACAAAGGGGAGACGCAACCTCAGAACCCAAATCTAAGGAGCCTCGATGAGGGCCAAAAGCACAACCTAAATCTAAGGCAAAAAGTGGGTGATTATTTGCCTCCACAAGAGAGGACAAGCCACCCGATAGTTTGGACTTACAATCGCCTGGGGGTGGCCGCCAATTAACT
Source organism: Cymbidium sinense (assembly GCA_021442155.1). Taxonomy (NCBI): domain Eukaryota; kingdom Viridiplantae; phylum Streptophyta; class Magnoliopsida; order Asparagales; family Orchidaceae; genus Cymbidium; species Cymbidium sinense. Next base: position 93,304 of record JAKCPB010000635.1, read on the forward strand.
CCTCCTATGATTTTAAATACATGTAGGCAAGTCATTATGTTTATGCAAGATAGCTAGGCTATTATTTAGAAAGAGACTAAGTCCTTAAACTCACTCCCTAAAGAGACTAGATCATGTAAAGGGACATGCATCAAATGAGCTAAATCTAATGCAATTTCAAATTTCATTTTATTTTCATTTTGGACAAATATTTTGACTCTAATAAGATATTTTATGACTAATGCATGAGAAAGAAGATTATTGGCCAAAATTAGTGAGAAGGGAGGAGGTGAGTTTCCACCATGGCTCTCAAAGGTCAAGCCGAGTTTCTCTGGCAAAGGTTGAAGTCCTCCAATCAAGGGTGAAATAAGATGCATTTGTGCATGATACTACAAAAGAAATACTCATCCACCTAAGGGGTTGCTAATTCTTTTATCTTGATTCTAAACCTAAGCTTTAGGTGAGGTTATGAGTTATTTAATTTGAATTTGAATTATTAAGTTGGGTAAAAGATTTATTTTTCCCTGCCGAGCCTAATCCACATCCAGGCCATACATAAAGCAAGGAAGAAACTAGGAAAATCATGCCACTTAATGCAAAAGCTAAATAAATCATCAATCAATTTATAAAGCTAATCACAAAAAGAATAAATGACCATTGTGGTCAGGCACCACCGCACAAATTAAAAATATCAAATATGGATAGCCGAGCTCTACCCTTATACAACTAGAGTTACAAATGAATCAAATTACAATTTAAGCAAAAGAATTCATTATTATTTCTTCCTACTTCTTCTTTCTTCTTTCTTCTTCATCTTTTCTTTCTTTGGTTCCTTCTTTTGGATGATTGGAAGGTGGATGCTCCAAATCTTTACATGGTGCATAAGATAGGATCTTATGACCAATGCTTATCCTAATCCCTAAAACAATCATTCCAAAATCCTATTTATACAAATTTTACATGAAAATGAAAAGTGGAAATCTAACTAACACTTGCAAAACAAAGATTAGCTAAAACATACCACACAAATCCCAAGCATGTATATTGGACTTATCACCCCACACATGGGTGACTAAGTCCACTTGACCTAGATTATGCATAGGGGTATAAAGCACTTGTAAGCAAAAGCATTTATATTTTTATTTATGATAGAGCCCCTTAAGCACAATCCTCTGCAAAAAAGAATAGTTAGACTAAGCACGTCCTACCATTCATTCTATGAGCATACACCCTAACATCCAATCTAAAACATATATCACAAAACAAAAAATAACCTAAGTCTAGAAGTGGTGACTTAGGCTAATGTGTGTGCTTCAAATTTTCTAAGTGTGAAAAACATGGTCAACATAGAAGAGGGTTTTATTTATTTTGTTTAAGTGTATTGGGTTGATTTTATTTCATGTTTTGATTTGGTTTAAGTGGATCCTACAGTTAATTACTAACTAATGAAGAGAGGGAAAGAGAAGAGAGCCTCTCTTTCCTTCACTAACCTAAGTAAGTTCTAAAGTATATCCACATTTTAGTTTCATTTAGGTTAATGTTTTGATTACATCTTTTGATTAATCCAAGTTTAGATAATACTCTAAACAAACCTATTCAAAAAGAAAGGCATTTTAAGATTAAATAAAATGAATCACAACTCACATAAAATATATTTCTTCATTTCTTTCCCAACAAATATATCATGCACATGGATGGAATCTAAGTATATCTATACATGCAAATGAAAGTATTTAACATACTTTATGATGCATGCTAAGTAATCAATTTAAGGATAGTTAGTCATTGAATATGCACATTTTTTTCTTAAGTAAAAGAAGGGTTTTCCTTATCCAAATTTTCACATACATACATGAAAGTAGGAAAGGAATAAGTGAGTACAGTGCCATTGTTAACTAAAGATGTAAGGTACAAGACCTACTTCGGGCTACTTAAAGCCTCAAAACCTCGGAGTTGTCTAGACTAATATACCACTTTCCTTAAATACAAGCATGTATATAAAAGAAATGAAATAGGAAAATGCAAAAGTTGTTTGATGGTTTCATTTTATCTTATGCAATTTATGCATGTAAGTATAGTAACTTCTTAGGTGATCACATAGGAATGAATAGGTATAGAATTATGTAAGTGTTGGGTTATTTTCAAATGAACCCTACATCTTACCAACTCTTATTCAAAGCTATGCTAACATAAGAAAAAAAGGAAACCTATACTAAGCATGACTTTATAATCTATCACATGCAAACTTATAATTAAGGCATAAGTAGCACACTTTTAGATTTGGTATTTGACTTATGTATTTTGAAAATAAATTGATTTAGTAGTGATAATAGCCACTCATATTTCTACTTTATCCAACACATGCAAATTTGACATAAAGTAAACAATTTCATTTTAAAATTTGAAGTTTAAAATTATGAATGCATGAAATCACATGGCATACAACTTAACATGTTGGGGAAAGATTCAAAGTAATGTAAGCATGTAAACAAACTCACTTCACTTAAATCTTAAAGACATTTCTATAGAATAAGAAAATTTAGAATAAATCAAAGTGAATTTCAAAGTAATTTTTGTTTAGTTTGAAATTTAATTTAATTTTGAAAAGGTGAGATGAGTTTGCTATTTCCAACCCATTCCCACATGTGTTTGATATTTTGTTTAATTTTTAGGTGATTAGATCCATTTTATTTGTTGATTAGAAGGTATGAATTAAGTAGCTTAATTAACCCTTACCTACACCACCTTAGAAGAATCAACTAGATAATTATGAGCCAATGAGATGACATAAAACCCACAAGGAATTTAAATTTGCAATGCACCTAATAATGTAAAGGCCTAATGCAATTTAGCTCACAATTAAAAGTTAATTAAGCTAAGAGGTTTAGGTTAAGTAATTTCAAAACTCCCTTTCACACATATGAATTAGGTTTTGATTTCCCTAATTGAACTTAGGCTATTAAACACCTAAGCATATACCCGAAGTAAATTAATTAAGTTTTGATGCTTTTTAGAATTTTTAGAAATTGATTAAGGGGATAATTAATAAATTAACCCTTAATCAAGAGGAGATTAATGAGATAAGAGGGGGTTTAGGGAATAGCTTTGAAAAAATGCCCAAAACTATTCCATAAACCTCCTACTCACTGGATTTGACCTTAATCAACCATAATCATAGGTTAAAATTACTAATCATATCCTAATTATGCTTAATTAGATAAGAAGGGTAATTAAGAAAACCATATGCAATAAGTCTAATCAAAAATACAATAAATCCCAAGAAAATTATGAGGTAAGTCATCCCTAAAACTTACCCAAGAAATTTGGGATTAATAAGAGGCCTAATTAAATTATAATTAGCAAAATACACTTTCTAATAAAAACTAAATTCATAGAAAATCATAATTAAAACTAATCAAAATTAATTTTAAAATGTTCTGGGTTTAATTATCTATCCATAGAATTTTATTTCATTTTTTTTGAATTTTCTAGCAAGAGTTATGAATTTTGAAATCTCTAAGTGAATTAGAATTAATTAAGTTTTATTAATTAACTAATCTAGCTCACATGACGTGGGCGGTGGTCGATGCTTTACATGCATCGCGCCGTGAAGGGGTCACTTAACTTGTCACCTCACGGATGGCGATGGCGGCACACGCGCTTTAATCCTTTATCATCTGATCAAAGAGATGGCTATGGTTCCCCATTTTACAAAGTATAAACATATATCTAAACATGTTAAATAATCTCAACCGTCCATCTAAAATGCATGGATGGATGGATGAGATCATCCAAGTTTTTTCCCTTGATCAACAAAGACCGTCCATGATCAAGGGGAATATCCAAGCTAGATATAGCATAGATTCAAACCAAATTCAACCCACACCATCTAAGGACAGAGAGTGGCAAATCCAATGGTCAAAAATCAATGGGGTAAAAATTTCTTTCACAAAGCTCCACACCACATTGAGTTTAGTGATCAAAAAATCCATACCTTGCTGGAGGTGATCACCGGCACTCAATTCCCTTGGAGAAGCTTCATCTAGTTAAGATGAAGCCTTGCTGAGAGTATGAGCACTTGAGGTTGAGTAGATCAATGTGTGGACCAACTCCTCCTTGCTTGAGCTTTGAATTTAATCCAACTTGATCCTTCCTTATTACGGGAACTCCAATAGAAGCTTAGGTGTACTCGACTTAGCTCCTAGATGAAGTGTGCAAGAGCAATTGGAAGGAAATTGAGTGAGGAAGAAATTGGCTAATGGATTGAGCTCCCCTATTTTTGCACTATGCAAAACTGAGAAATGGGGAATTCTAATCCTTTCTAAGAAGCTTGGGAGTGCTCCCTGATGATTGCTGAGTTCTTTAACTTCAATCGATAGAGGGCAAGAAGAATTGAATTGAATTACGGGAGTATATCTCCCTTGAAGGATCGGATGGCACAATGCTCTTGCCATTTTTGATCCAATTAATCATAGAGGCTATTTGATGTATTTTGAGTGTGCACATGGTTGGTTTGATCCAAGGAGTGGATTGCCAACCTCCCATGTGCTTGAATTTGAGCTTGCGAGGGAGTTTGAAGATTCAATTTCAAGCTAAAGAGGTTTAGTTTGGTCTAGGGACCAAATGGGCTGATCCAAACCCATTGGGTTGGGTGCACCAGTCATCACTAAGTCCCCTTGAGCTTTTAGGAAAGCCTCAAGTGAATGTGAGAGGGTATGACCAAATTAACCATTGGTTAGGCCAAAATTTGTTCTATGGCCTAGGGTAGGATGGTCATTTATTATTTTTTCTAGTTTGGACATATTGGGTATGAAACTAGTTTTGGCCAATTCTCATTAGATTTGGCATCCATTTGATAGGGTTGGCTCATGTTGACCCATTTAGGTGAAAATGGGTAAACTTGGGTCAAGCTGACCAATAGGTCAAATTGGGTCAAACCAAGGGTTTGGTCAAGTTCATATGATAATTTGAAATGTTTTAGTGGCTTTGGTTTGATTTAATTTGGTATATATTTGATTTTTTCTCATATGACTTCATTTAGGTCAAATGGGTCAAGTTGACCTATTTGACCCATTTGACCTATTTAAGGTAGGTCAAGGGTAGGTTTAGGTTAGGTTAGTCATATGGAGTGGATTAGTATCTTTGTTTCCAATCAATTTGGGTTATTCAATTTTGGCTCAACATGACCCCTTTAGGTCATGTTGGGTCGAAGGTCAATTTGGCTAGGTTGGGTCTAGTTGGCCAATTAATGCTTTGGTCAAGTTCTACAAGTGATTTGGAATGGAGTTGACCCATTGGTTCCAATTAATTTGACTTAGATCAAGTTTTGACACATTTTGACCCTTTAGGCCAAAATGGTTCAACTTGGGTCAAGTGAGCCAATTGAGCGTTAGGCTCAAATGTTGGCTTGGTCAAGTTCAAACATAGGTCATGAGAGTGAACTTAGATCAATGTTTTCAATCATTTTGGCCTATGGTGGAATTTGTCTATTTTCATTTTTGGTGTTGACTTGGTCAACCCTTAGGTTTGACTTGGTTTGACCCAATTTGATTGATTGATCATCCCATGATGATTGTTGATCATGATGAGAGGCAAATAAGAGTTTTCTCCAATTTTGTTAGGATCAAAATTTGGCTCATAAGGGTACTTTAGGTCACTTGGGGTCAAGTAAGTCTAAGTGGGTCAAATGGCTTGGTCAAAGCTTGATTTGAAGTTGGTTGATCTTGTACATGGACTCATGATTGAAATATAAATCCATTTACAAGTGGTTTGAAGTCAAATGGGTTTTGATACATTTAAAAATTTCATATTCAAAGGTAGAATATGAAAGGTTTTAGCTTTGATTTTTGATTTGAGTTTTGATTGAAAGATTGAAGTTTGGATTTATATATGAGCTCGTGATTGTAAGATTGATTGAACCATGAGAGAAAATCAAGGGTTTGGCTTGATTTGAAAGTGGTTTAGCTAAGTTCAAGATTTTGACTTGAGAGGCTTAGATTGGATTTTGAATGAATTTGAGTTTGATTTTTGAAATTGGTTTTGATTGTTTGAATTTATATTTTATTTATATATGTGAACATAAATGAGAATATAAATGGATCATGAGAAAATTTCAAGGATTTGAAGTGATTTAATCATGATTTAGGTTAAATCCATTAAAGGGAATTTAAAGGATTTAAGGAAAATTTTAAATTGAAATTTAATTTTTGAATTGGATTTGATTGATTTATATTTATATTTCATTTATATCTGAGAATACAAATATGTTTTGAGAAAATCCCATGATTTTGAATAGGTTTGATCATGATTTAGGTTAAATCCATTAAAGGGAAATTAAAGGATTTAAGAGAATTTTAAGTTGGAATTTTATTTTTGGATTTGATTTGGTTGATTGATTTTTATATTTCATTTATATATATGAATATAAATGTGAATATAAATAAGTTTTGAGAAAATCCTATGAGTTTGAATAGGTTTGATCAAGATTTAAGTTAAATCCATTAAAGGGAATTTAAAGGATTTAAGGAAAATTTCATGAATTTATTTTGAATTTTGAATTTGATTTGATAGGTTTGAATTAATATTTCATTTATATTTGAGCATATAAATGAGAATATAAATGAGGTATGAGAAAATCTCAGAGGTTTGAAGAGGTTTTAATCATGATTTTGGTTAAGTCCTTTAAGGAAAATTAAGGACTTAAGCAAAATTTGGACTCAAGAATTTTTTATGGATTTTGATCATGGGTTTCAATCATAGATTTCAATCATGGATTTCAATCATGGAGTTCAATTATGGAATTGATTTGAGTTTGGAGAATATCAATTAAGATTGATTTGAAGTTTGACTTGGAGGAAGGAAGGTGAGGAAACGTTTAAGCTAAGGGTAGGGAATATTTCCTAACACCCCTAAGGCATGACCTATTCATATGGCTAACTCTTCTAAGTCTCTAGGGCTAGGTTGGAGTATCCACCTAATCACTAGATGTGTCTTAAGACTAAGGAACTCTTAAAGTCTAAAAGGAGTCCTATGTCTAAGATGGAGGGGTTGATAGCTCATTCTAAAAATGAGGTCAACAAAGGGCGCCCAATAGGTGTGGTGTGATTGACGAGAACATCGCACGTAAATGATCAACAACACTGAGAGATCACAAGACCTAATAGAAACAATATATTCTTAGCCCAAAGAATAGAAAGAATCTAGAGCTTAGTGCAATGTGGCTTTGCTTATGTCCAAGACATAAGAGAGAGGGAAGAATCCACTAAGGGATAGAGTGCGAACCTTCCACTAAGGAAGCAGGTCATCCACAAGGGCATGAAAGGTTTGGTTTGATTTGAATCTTACTGAGGAGAAAAATATTTGATTTGGATTCCACTAAGGAAGTAGGTTGAATTTGTTTCAAATTTTGTTAGGTTTGAATTTTTAGGATGAACCCTTTTTGTTTGCAATATATTGCACTATGTAGGAGCCATGGAGGCTAAGACCTAACTCAGATTTACCAATCCAAAGGGGTAGTCTACTAAGCACATAGTAGGACTAACCAACCAAGGGATGCCTTTCAGTATGCAACAACTATACTAGGAAGAGAGCGTAGTAGACTTATATCCTCCAAGTAAGGATCATTTGCTGGGGTAATCTATTGGCAAGACAACAGATTGAACCCAACCTGGAATTATTGAAATACCACTGGGGACTTAGATGCTCAAAGATAATAAAGATTGATTTCACTTTTAGATTTGTTTATTTTGATTATGATGGATCCCATAGGTTTTATGAATGAATGAAAGAGGGGAAGCCTAGACCTAACTCATTTATATCAATTCAAAGGGAATAGTCTACCAACCACAGGTAGGATTACCCAACCAAGGGAAATGCCTTTACACAATGGTCAAGTCTTAAGAAGAAAGCATGGACTTATATCTTCTAGAAATAAGGAACCATTGGGGTGATCAATTGCTTTGGGCACCAAATCAAACCCGACCTAGGGCTGACTATTGAGTGAATGCCACTAGGGGACTTAAATCAGCTCAAGAATAGTCAAGATTAATTTCATTTTTAATTTATTTATTTTGATGGATTCATCGATTGGATAGATCACTGAGAAGCTTAGAAGCCTAGATCTATCTCGATTTATTGAACCAAAGGGTGTAGGTAGATGGGAGAACTATCCAACCAAAGGAATGCCTTTCAGTTTACAATGATCAATTCAAGGGTTGAAAGCTTGGGGACTCTCATCTTCAACTAGAAAAGATCACTGGGGTGATCGGTTGCTTTGAGAAACAATTCAAACATGACCTAGGGTTGCCTGTCGATTTGTAACAATCATGCTAGAAAGAATGCATCATAGTATTACATCTTTCAAAGCAGGATGATTGTGTAACCTATTTATGGAAAAATAGATTGAACCCAACCGGACTATGAGGAGTGACACCCGGGATTTATCTCAACTCGTAGTCGCAATTCTATAGGTGTTCTAGACCAAAAAAATAGGATGCCTGCTTGGGAGAAGGGGCCCTTTGGGGGCTTAAATTCTTAATCCACAAGTGAATTAATTTTTGTTTATTTTAGTTTGTTCTAACGTGGACCCTATTAGTTTATAAGGGATCAAACTGAGAAAGAGCTTATATCAGCCTAGACCTATCTCAGATTTACTGAACCAAGGGAAAATTTACACATCCGCTGAATAAATTCTCCAACCACAGGGGTGGCTACTAGGAAAGGGGAACTATCCAATCCAAAAGTATCTCGAGTAGTGTCTAAATGGGTTTGCAAAGGACTTGATCCAAATAGAGTGCCTGTAGGGGATGGGGCTGGTAAAGGCTTAATCCAACACCCTGGAGAAAATGACATGTCTAGTCATATATCTAATAAGTATTCATTTTTGAACTCAGGGAGCAAGCACAGGGACTCATATATGCTAAGAGTGGTGTACTCACCGGGTGAGTCACTGTCAGTATAGTGAACATAAACCAACCTAAGGTTCCTGTTGGTTTGCAATAATCAGCCTAGGAAGAAAGCTCGAGGACTCACATCCTCTAGAAATTGTCGGGATAGTTTGTCTTCGCCGGGTGCTATCCGACCTAGGGCACCACTTGAGTGAATGCCACCGGGGACTTATATCAACTCAAAAGAAGTCAAGAGAAAAGGAGCCTCTGGGGGACTTATCCTAAACCTTAATATATACTAGACCTAGTTAGAGCATGATGGCTAGTTCAAGAAGAAAGCATGAGGACTCACATATTTTTAAATGAAGTCAACATGAGGTAGCTTACTGGCTGGGTAGTGAAGAATACCATTCTAATAAGGCACTCTTAGGTGTTGCAATGATCAAATTAGGAAGAAAGCTCCAAGATTCATATCCTCCAACAAATGACCACTGGGCTGACATACTTGCGAGGAAGCATGTAGACCCGACCTAGAGTAGCTAATGAGGGAGTGCCACAGAGGGTTTGCTCCCACATCAAGTAGCTCAAGATAAAAGATTTGTGTTTATGTTGTGCACGTGTTAAAAGGAATAGGACACCTTTAGCAGACTCTTACACCTACCTTAAAACATACTAAGGAATTATGAAATGATGCCACGGATGGCAACAAAAATTCCCACCAAGAAAGGATGCCGCTTGGGTTCTCTCACACCTAACTTAGTTATGTTAATAGAAATAGGATACCTCTTGGGTTATCTTACACCTATTCTAAAAGCATCGGGAGATTGTGTTTATGTTATGAAAGAGCAATAGGATGCCACTGAGGGACTCTTACACCTACCCTAAACACGTCATGGTGAATTTGCAAGACAAGCAAACAACACTTCGAAAGAAGAGAAGATTTGATGAATGGAATCAAATTTTGTTCTTTTTATTAATGATATGTTTTTAAATAAGTTTTGTTTCATGGGTAATATTTCTTTAGATAGAGCCCATTAATCTGAAGCACTGGTGTTCTCCTTTACAATCAATAAGCTGATAAGATCCTCCTTGGTAAGCCTTCTTTATCACATTGGGGCCTTCCCAAGTGGGTTCAAACTTGCCTCCCATCTTTCAACGAGCAACAATTAGTCTCCTTACGACTAAAACAAGTTCTCCTACTCAGAAAGACTTAGGGCAAACTAGCTTGTTGTGAATTTGAATCATCCTGGCCTTGTACAACTTGAGGTTATGGCATGCCTATAGACGACTCTCCTCCAAACCTTCGAGCTCTTCTAACTGCAACTTTGTTTTCTTCTCTCTAGTGATCTTGTTACCCAATGCTATTCTTAGTGATGGGAGTTGAACTTCTAAAGGAAGAATGGCTCACCCATACACTAAGGAAAATGGGGTAGGCCGAGGAGTTTGAATGGTGCGTAGGCCCACAAAGCTTCAACCAACCGCTTCATTCCATTATCGTTGTTTCATCAAGAGACTTCTGATCGGATGATGAGAGTTTTATTGAATGCTTCGCTAAACCATTAGCTCTAGGTAGTAGATGGTGGAGTATCTCCAATTATACCATGTCTTCTGGAAAAACTATTGATTTTCATGCTTTTGAATGCAGTACGATTACCAGATATAATTCGTTGAGGTACCCCAAACCTATATATGATATGGTTCCTGAAAAATTGAAGCACATGGTAAGTTGTGACCTCTATGAGTGGGATGGCTTCCACCCACTTGAAAAAGTAGTTGGTAGCAATTAAGATGAATCGATGACCCTTGGAAGAAAATGGATTGATCAAAATTACAATGTCGGTACCACAACACTCAAATGGCCATGAAGCCAAAGTAGGGTGTAGAATGTTGGGTGGTTGGTGGAGAACCACACCATGCACTTGACATTGATGGCATCTCTTAGCTACGTCCATGCAATCTGTGATCATTGAAGGCCAGTAATATCCAAGTCTTTTGATCTTCGTCTTCATCTTCAGACTGAATTGATGGGCTTTGTATAGACCTGAGTGTACCTCTATTATAATGCCACAGGCTTCATGTTTGTCCAAACAACATAACCACATTTGATCAAAGGATCGGCGATACAGGGTGCCATCAAGAAGAGCATAGGAGAGAGCTCTCTATTTCACCTGATGGACTTGTAACTTTTCTTGAAATAGTTTGCTAATGTTCAAATAATCTATAAATGATTGCCTCCAATCCAGCTCCTTGTCCATTTTAGCAATGATAACCTCCCCTTTAAGAGAAAGTCTCTCGATGAGTTTAGAATCAATAAGGGATAGGATTTGTCTATTTTAAACACTTATTAAAATGGACTCATCTTCCGCATGCCAATTCTTTGGCAAAGCCAAGGCATCGCTACTATGTTCTCTACTGGGAACCTTGTAGATGGTGACTTCAGGAATTTGGGCCAACAGCTTCATGGTATACTCATAGTAATGATGAAGCTTATGTTTGAGGACCTAGTAGGACCTATCAATCTGGTTGATGACCAACTGAGAATCCCCAAAGATGTTCATGCTCTTGACACTGATAGTGATCTCTAACTCTAAACTGATAATCAAAGCCTCATACTCGCCTTTGTTGGTGCGGGTTGGAAAGATAGTATGAGAATCTCATCACATTGGAGTTAGAAGAACTATTCCTACCCTTGCCTTTCTTGGGAGAATAGATCATGGTGCTTTACCTTTAATAAAAGAAGAAGCACCATCAAAATATATCTCCCATTAGTGGTTAATGGCCTCCCCTAAGTTCATAATTTGTTCATCGGGGAGATCATCACTAAGTGGAGAATCAACAAGAAGTGGGTGTGCTAAGAAATCTTCTAGTGCTTATCCTTTTACCTCATGGAGGGGTACAAATGTGATATAAAACTGTGAGAGTATCATGGACCAATGAGCCAAATGTCAGGAAAGCATTGGCTGTGTCATGAGGTATTGCAGTGGATTGGTTCAGGAGATCAAGTTCACCTTATGAGAAAGCATATAGTGTCGTAGCTTCTGAGATGCAAAGATCAAAGCTATTCAATATTTCTCAATAGGTGGATAGTTTTTTCAAGGATTAGACAATGACCGAGGTAGTAGAGCACTTTCCTTCCCCACATCATTGTCTTAACAAGCACCGAAAGTCATCCAATGCGCGATAAAAGTGGCCTACCCAGATAGGGTAGAACGAAGCTTCACCAAGTATTCTTTGATGTCTTTGAATGTGTGCTGGCACTTATCATCCCTCTTAAACTTGGCATCCTTTTTGACAAGTGCTAAGAATGGTTTGCATCTCCCCGATAGGTTTGAGATAAAGCATCTTAGATCTGCCAGCCATCCTTGAAAGGATCCGAAGTTGAGTTAAACTTTTAGGAGGTGGAATTTCTAAGATAGCTTTAATCTTTTAGATCTATTTCTATTTTCCAATGTCAGACAATAAACCCATTGAATTTCTGTGGAGCGACTCTGACTACACACTTCAAGAGATTCATTTTGAGGTTATATTATCTTAACCATTCGAAAACTACTCTCAAGTCAAAGAGGTGGTCTTCCTTTTCTCTGATCTTGACTACTAGATCATCAACATAGCACTCAACCTGATGATGGATGAGTTCATTAAAGATCTAAGTCATGGCCCTTGGTATGTAGCACTAGCATTTTTAAGGCCGAAAGGCATGACCCTATAATAGAAGATTCTGATCAGGGTTTAGAAAGGAGTGTTTCTCTCATCTTCAAGAGACATCTTGATTTAGTTATAGCCAGATGATCCATCCATGAAAAAAAAGACTAAATAAGATGAGGCAATGTCCACCATTAACTTTGGTATAGGAAGAGGAAACTCATCCTTAGGACATGCCTTATTTTAGTCCCTAAAATTGATGCATATGAAAAATTTGGCCATTCTTCTTCTTAACTGGGATGACACTAGCTAACCGTGTAGGATATTTTTCTTCCCGATGAAACGGATCAATCAATTTCTTGACTTTAAATGACCTTGTTCAATTTCTAATCGCATGCCTAAGAGCTTGCTTAATGGGGTAACATTAGGGTCTATTGCTAGCTTGTGGACTACTACGTTAGGAGATAATCTGGCCATTTTTTCATAACTACATGCGAAGCATTATTTAAACACAATCAATAGCATAACTAATTCATTGGTTTCTTCTTTATTCAGCAAAGAACTGATGTATGTCGGGTGAGGATTTTCTTCTTTCCTGAGGTTGATTTGTTTAAGCTTGTCAATTGTTGAATGAATCTCCTCTTCAAATTCTCGTGGTGCCTCTTTAACTTGAAGATCATCTGAATCATCTGAAGTTTCTAAACACACATTTTCATAAGAGTTAGGGATGTGTGAGAAGAAACTAATGAACTCCAAATGGTTGGTAATAATAAGGCAATAATCTTCGTCATCGACAGGACCCACTATATTGAATCCTAGCTCGATTGTGCTTTCCTATGTTGTTCCATAGCTTTTCAAAGTATTGACTTGCTTGGACCATGTGTGAGGAACTAAACCTTTCTATAAGATTTTGAACACAAGGTGAGTAAAGTCAAAAGGTAATTCCATTAATTCTTTAAAGTATCTTCCTCAAGTCCTACATAAAGCTCGACTTGAGGATGATGAACCCAAAAGAACCTCTTCTGCGTCATATCACTGGAAGACATAGGGACTTCCTTAACTACTAAACCTTCAATTTTTTGAGATGTAAGTGAGGTTAGAGCTAAGGTTCCCAACTTCTGCCTAATAGTTTTACATAAACTAGATTCAAATACTTTGCTTTGCTTGGAGGCCTGGTCTTCATTTCTGCCTGGATCAAAAGTCACCTCCAATGGAACCCGCTGAGAGGTGTTGGCTAGTATACTAATCACATTAGACGCATCCTCTGAGCTGGATTCCAAGTCTATATGAATAGTAGGGGTACTCCTATAAACTAGAACATGACCTCTATTGGCTGAAGGGCAACTAGGGGGTCTCCCACCTTGGAACTACCTCTATTTCTACTCTACTACCCGGTAGAGGTTGAGCCATCTGCCCACATGTCCATATGATGGAATAAATTGGGTGGAATGTGATATGGGTCCACTTCTTCTTCAATTCCCCTTTCTTGCTCACTTGACTTTTATTTTCTTTTTTCATTTTATTTTATTTTTCTTTTGCTTCATTTTCTTTTGCTTTTATATTTGCATTTGAATTTTGTCCAAGTTCATGAGAAAGGGTTTTGAGCAAGATAGTAGGTTGCATCCTCATATATCTCTCTCTCTAAACTAAAATGGCTTTTCATCCCATTGACATGGTACTCAATTCCATCTTTATGAACTTGATGCAATCGATGAAGGGAGGATGGAATGATCTTGTTCGATGTATCCAAGGCCTACCAAGCAAAGAAGTGAATGAAGTTTTTGAATCAATGATGTAGAACTTGGCTTCAATGTTCTAGTCACTGATATCCAATGGTAACACTATAGAACCTAAAGCTCACTCACCTTGATCATTGAATCCTCTCAACATCATCATATCGCCTCAGAGTGTAGAGATGTTGATCTTCAAATAGGCAAGGGTCTTTAGACTCATAATGTTCACCGATGCACCGGAATCCATGAGAACCCTGGTGAATTCAAACCTGTCTATGTTAACTGTGATGTATAGAAGACGGTTGTGCTCCAAGTCCACCAATAGAAGGTCTTCATCTATGAAGGTGATGCCTGGGCTTTTTTTACATAGTGTGCTTCCTCACCTATAGTGCGTTGAGCTAAGCATATTTTAGGATCAAGGATTCTTGATTAGTGATTCCATCATCTCTTGGATAAGATAAGGGCATCATATGCTTAGCTTAGATGACAACTTTCTTAGATGAGAAAGGATGTTGTAGTCCACCATGGCCTTCCATAAGCATATCAAGGGTGGAGTATCTGGGAAGGGCTTCGATCTCGCATCAATGACTTATTTCCTCTATCTGGTGTCTTAGAGGTAGAACCTTGCCACTATGGAGGTTAACTTCGGTAATCTCTTGAGGCAAGGTGGTAGAAGGTTCTACATGCACTTCAGACTCACCTACAACTTCTCCTATGGGACTCTCAGAATCAGATGATTCCAAATCTATCTCAAGAGGTGAACCCATAGTATTCAAAGTTGGAAGATCCAACTCTGAATCAGAAAGAGGAAGATAATTATTATAGTTAATTAGACTTGAAGAGTTATCATTAGGAATAGAAGAAGACAACTCATCGAAAGAGACATAGATATAATTCAAACTAGCTTTATTCTTCAATTTCTTGGAATTATTTGGAGGTACAAAGTAGAAGTCAAGTAGAGTGAGTCGAGTAAGGGATTTGATGCCCTTATCTGCTGATATAAGAGTTCTACTAGAAGAAGAAATAGAAGAGCTAGCTAAAATGGAAGAAGTCATTGGTGGAAGCTGCAACTGAATGCTAGAGGTTGGACACAATCGATGGCTGTGCTAAAGGGCTATCTCGGACCGACACATGCTACTGCTGCTGCTACTACTGAGCTCTCACCTTCCTAGAGTTGGCACTGGAAACTTATAAACCTTCCTTGGTGTTGGAGGTTTAAGCTCACTCAAGCACCTATAAGGAAAGCTTCTTGATCTTCTAAATTATTTTCTTAGAGGTTTTAGACAAAGAAATGTCCCAACCTTCTTTGGTTTTGGTAGGATCACTTGTATCCCCAAGGATTACCCTAATGGAACTGGAAGGTTGTTCCACAAGGTATTCCTTTGGGATAACTACAACACCGGTCTTGAAAATGTGTTCAAGCTAGTCCTTGAATGTGAAGCAATCCTCCAAAACATGGCTTGCATATGAAGGGCAAAAGTTTGGATCATGACTTTTGCCTACTTCCTCCTCCTCCTAGCTCGGGTAGCTAAAAATCAGGTTTCTTTAAGAGATTCTTAAAGATTTTCCTGATTACCTCCCTCTTAAAAGAATAAGGTTTGTTTAACTTATCTAAAAGAGTAAGTAGACCATAGCTACTTGGTGGATATGCATGCATGCGCTAGTGTGGTATGGTGAGGTGGTTGTTGGGCCATGGAGGCAGTAGTGGAGGCGGTAGGGTTGCCTCATGGTGGCAAAGGAGGTGGAGGCAGGTCATGGTCTCTGACCGATCTCTAGGGCTTCCTTGTCAACCGCTACTACCGCTCATGGTTTCTTCTCATAGACCTTTTGTGATTTCTACTTGGGCAATTGATCTAGATAAGGCAACTATTTAGCCTCTTCTTGTAGACTAAACGCCTTATTTATTAGCTTCTCAAATGTCTTGATAGTGAAGCCCTTAAGCATGAAGGCGACCGGGGCATGAATATTCTTCAAGAGAATCTCAATGGCATGTTGTTCAGATAGCTGCGGTTCACACTTCATACTCAGGTTGCACCATCGAAAAATATAATCAACAAGTGACTCCTCGGAGTGCTGTTTTGCTATAACGAGATCACCTGTAGTAACCCTTTGCTGAGCTCCAGCAAATCTCTTGATGATGAGTTTCTCTAACTCAGCAAATATCTTTACTGAATCATTGGGCAGTTCAACATGACAATCAAAACAAATACCTGCTAGTCTACTGACAAAGAGTCTAAAGAGTAAATCATTACCGCCACCTGTATTATAATAACTAGCCCTAAAGTGAGCTATATGCTGCCAAGGGTTCCCACTACCACAAAATTTCTAGAAGGAATGAGGCATGAAACCCTTGGTATGCTGGATAGCATCAAATTCCTCTGGGTAGGGTCTACCCTTTGGAACCGATGATCCTCCTTGGGCTTGAGCCAAAGCTTTCTTCACCTGCTTCTCAACCATGAATTCTAGATCTTTTTCTTGTATGGAGGTATTATCCATTACCTTCCTATACAGGCTAGTGTTACCTTGCTCAAGGAGGTAGAGTCTTAACTAGGTCTACATGCACCAGCTAACCCGACATCATTATAATAGGATGAACTAGAGGGGCTTGTTTTAAGCACTGACACTATTGTTAACAAGTCTTGTAACTGATGTGCCATCCTATCAATTTCTCATCCTTCTACCTTATCTAAAGTCTAAAGGTGTTGGGATGATTCTATGTGTCCTCTTGATCAACCTCATCACCTTCCATGGCCTGTTGCTCCCTAAGAAGAGATCCTCTAGTATCGACCATGCATACTCTAGCTAAATCTCCCATCAAGTCATCTTCATTGGGATCAAAGCTGACTCTCTCTTCATCAGACCAAGCATACCCTAAGATCTCCTTCTTCTCTATAAAATAATGTGCAACTATCTCATCTAAGGAATGATCTAACTCAGTAGGTACAAATAGTTTAGGCTGACCGATGTGATCGCTATCATGAACTGGGAAGCACCGGACTACCATCACTGGGGAGTCAATCATGTGGACTTTACTCACTAGAAGAATGATACTTAACGCTCGAATAGGGTAACAATCCTAGGATGATCCTCTACCACTATTGAACGAATCATCTAGAATATCTGTGATAACTATCATCATCTCCACATCCAGCTGTAGCAGAGTTGGTGAAGGAATGACCACAATGCTTCGGGGTCACCACTCCTTCTGCACCACCACTAGGGTAGAAGTTCAAGCAGGAGAGCTCAGCCTTACCATAATGGGTGGTGTAAGAAGAGTAGGATCCCTTCATAGCGGATCATCAAGTATATTTTTTCCTGGATGCGCCTTCATGGCCTTAGATGGAATGGGAGATGTTGAACTATCGGTGATGGTGGAAGAGGGTAGAGGTGGGGTGGAGACACCACTAACTCTCTATGGAACGCCTCCTATGGTGATGGCCCCTGAGAAGAATGCTTATGGTATGGGTAGCGCCGAGCTAGAACATCAACCAAAGTAGATGATGGTGAACCTCCATTGCTCGCTAGTAATGTGATGAATGGGCCTCATGGGCCCTCTCCTAACGAATCTACCTCCCTATGCTACTAGGGATAACAGATCAAAGGTCAAATTATGTCCCGAACTTTGAGTGTCCATATGCTCCACCTACGGGCATAGAATGAGACGGAGGTCATGCATGACCTCCTACTCCTAAAACTATTACAAGTGCACCACTGAGAGGTGATGAACAAATCTTATTGATCCCTAGAGAGGATGAAACTAGTTTTATAACTAGTGGTGATGTGATGATGGGAGACTCATCTATGGTCGATCGAGCTTCCTCTCCCCTAGCTATCCTAGTGTGGAACCGCTTTTGATCATATGTTCTTGTTCCTAGGTGTGGGTAGGATGAGAGGAGTGAGCTAGACCCATATTCAAATGTGGGGAGGCAAAGCCGAAACTAGAGGAGCCTTACCCTTGGAGGGAATGTGATGGTAGATGCTAGCACCAGGCAACATAAAACTCGGGAAGAACTATAACCGGAGTCTTATTGATACTGAACTATAATAGCTGAAGTCTATGGTGCCATAACTTTCCTCTCAATGAGACATCCAAATCAAGTAAGTCTATCCCGATGACTAGCTTCCGCCACCTCCCCCTGGCGTGGTGAGGGGAATGCCCTCACAAGTGATCCTAGCCCCCTCAAATCCTAGGACAAAGAGATTCAGGTGGGTATGGTCTAGACAAGGGAAGTCAGCTTGATCTAAAGTTAGATCCATACCGTGAGGGAAGGTGAAGACAAATTTTTGGGAACCACCATATCCAAAACTAGTAAAAAATTGAATTACATACGAAAAGAATCTGCAATGAGCAATGAACTTGTATCAATTTTCTATCTCCATAGATTTTGAATTTTGAATTTTGAAAATTTGAACCCACATCCAACAACTTGGAAGTGTTAAGTGGGGTTTAAATAGATTTAAGAAGATTGATTGAAAGAGGAATTTGAATATGAATCCAAACTTCAACAAGTTTAGGTATGTTGAAATATGGATTCAAAATTTTGATAGGATGCTTCCATTGGTTCATTGATCTTGAATTTGAATTTTGTGATTTTGAGGACCCTTTCCTTTAACAAATTTGGGTATGATAAAGTAAGGGTCAAATGATTTTGT